>JAJHUR010085501.1:0-58456 GCA_027495735.1 Lutjanus campechanus
GGGGGGGGGGGGGGGGGATGGGGGGGGGGGGGGGGGGGGGGGGAGGTGACGATTTGGCAAGAAGATCGACCAGATTTAGATTTACTGAGAAAGAGGACTGGCATCAATGCAGCACGAATGTCTAAGCAGCTGCTCTGTGTTTTTTAATAAAAGCTGCTGCTGACGAGTTGAAGGAATTCAGTTGCTGTAAGCACTTTATTTTCCACTTCAAAGGCTTCTGAACTGATTGTTTACATATTTCAAAATGCAAGTTGGACTTTGAGAAGAGGATATTTAGATTTGTGTCTCTTGAGAGGAATGAGTTTTTTGAGTGGAATGAGTTTTTGTCTGACACTGAATATTCTCCTTAGCAGTTTGCTGCACACACAACACACACACACACACACACAACTAAAGCTACAGTATAACAACAAATCTATGATGTGGATCTGTCTGTACTCAATATACAGTGGATATATGTGTATCATAATATATGTAAATATATGTAACACCACATGTATTAGTGATGGTATAACAACATAATAATTTGTTAAAATGTAAGTCTAATAAAGTGTAATAAAGTTATGCCATAATTTAATTATCACATCAAGACTTCTCATTTATTATTACTAATTATTAGGTTATACAACAAAGGAAGTCCATACTCTACACACACGGAAAGCTTTGATCAAATATTATTTAGCAATACAAAAGGCCACGTCTGAAGGTAACAAAAGAGGTAAAATTCTGTTATGTGTGCTGTTAACAGCTTGAAGAAGCTAAAGCTAAGCTTAAGGTTTTTAGAAAACTGCTAACACAAGCTGCAGCTTTAATCAGTTCACTTTCAGTTTCTGGATTAATTTCAGTGTTTAATTCCCAACTGCAACAATGAAGTTTTCTGAAATCGCTTCAGCTCTGATTTGCATCTCTGACTGGCTTCTTCTCTACAGTAATGGCAGCTGAGGCTCATGGGTATTGTAATATTTAACTGACAAAACATGTTTTCTTGAAAACAAAGTTGAAGTGATTAAAACTGATGGTCATGAAGTAAGAAATATGACATCATACAGGAGCCTCCTGCGTGCCTGTGTTGAGGAACATTTAGGATATCGTCAAAAAAATAATTGCACTTTGAGAAGTCATGGTGAATGGCTCTATATAATACAATACCCATGAGTCTCAGCCGCTGTTGATACAGAGGAGAAATCCAGGTAGTGATGTAAATGACAACTGTTGCAAATTTAAACCATTTGGGTATTTCCTTTAAGTAAAAGTACTAATACCACACTGTGAAAATACTCCACTGCAAGTAAAAGTCCTGCATTCAAAACCTTACTTTAGTTTAAGTATGTAAGTATTAATATTACTGCATATAATACTGCATTAATGTGTATGTTGCATTTTACTGCTGTAGATGTTTGAAGTTTAAAGTGTTAATGTTAACTACAGTTTATACTGTTGGGTAATTTAATCCACAGCAATACATCATTTTCTATAAAATCATTACACATTTGTAGTGCCACTTTTAGAACCACTTGTATCTAAAAAGTGATCTTTTCATGGTGTCAGAAAAACAGCCTGTGTTTACATTTTCATCAGCAAAGTTACAGTGGATAGGACTTTAGCCAGTTAAAAAGCATGAGGAGGTTTTTGTTTAGATTTTTTTATGTTAGATTTTGTGGTTATGGTAGAGGAAACTCCACTGCTTTTGTCCACAGGGGACTCCAAAATCAACACAATATTAAAATTCCTTATCATAGCTTTAAGTATAGCAGCTGAATAATGTACTTTTTGCTTTCCACTACTGAGAGCAGGTAAGAGAATTGTTCCTTATGCCCCATGGGAGCTGCACTTAACTTCCCCATTTCAAGTTTTACCCACATAGGCTTGCACCTTTGGTAATGTATCAAAGGACCAGATATTTTAGAACGTAGCTGTTCATCTTTTGTATTGATTCAACCAGGAGAGTTACAAGCCCATCAAAGTTGTGGAAGAACTCCAACTGACAGACATTCAACATCAACTGTGCTCCAAATGAGCCAGACTTTTATTCCCGGGAACCAGAGACAACTGAGATATAATAACTGTTTCCACTTTGCATCTTGGTACTTCTGAATGTACATTTACTGTATGTCTTATGTATTTAAGTGTATCCATGTTTTATGTGTTATAAAATGTTATATATATCATATACGAAGACAATGTATGTTATGTTTTATCCATGAATAAATTGTATCTGAGTACATAATAAATAAATGAAAGAATGTACTCCATGGAATAAGAAGAGAGCACATACTGCAGCCTTCTGTGTTCCCATTCTGAGCTTCTGGAGAAATTTCCACTTAAACAATATGAGATAACCTTTATGCTTGGCTTATTAGCGCCCATGGAGCAACTGGGCCTTGGGGGTGGGAGATAATTTTAGCTTGTTATCAGCAAAATAGGTTACAACCTTCAGCGGCTCTGCCTCTGTTGGGGACAAAGTAGGACACAAGCCCTGTATTGTATGATACGTACACTGTTTTCAGGATCCCAGGGAGATTCACTGTAAAATAGACTGGATGTATGCAGTATATAATAAATATCATGCAAACCTGGCCTGCTACTTGCACTGTCACTGGGACTTCCAGGACGCCTGTATCACTGTCAAAAAACTTCTTGGCATCTTTGGGTAAGGAGCATCTATAAGAGAGAGGGAGACAAAAAAGCGGGTACAGTGGGCGAACACAATAAAATGAAGCATTTTCTCATTAAAGGGTTAGTTGAGATTATTTGAAGTGGGGTTGTATGAGGTATTTATATATAGTCAGTGTATTAGCTACAGCATATGCTGGTCAGTGCAACCCCAGATAGAAGAAGCAGAGAGGGGCACTAGAAGGAAGCTAAGGAATGTACTGCTGTGGAAAGGGTCAACAAGTAAAGTTATTTTAGACACTCAAAAAAGGTCCACCTAAAAAAATCAGTATCAGTTTAAGAGTACTTCATATTTAGAATATTTTCACCAGTTAACTTACTGTTAAAGCAGCTTTTTACAACAGGAAACTGCTGTTATACAAGCCAAATATCTCTCCTTCCAACCCAACCAGACTCCATGGGCAAAATCTGTAATTTAACCTCGCAGAACAAAGGAGTCACCAATCTAGCTAATACTGTGTGATTTGTATGACATGTTTTAAAAGGATAGTTCGGATTCACTGAAGTCACACACGTTTCCCGCCAAAAAAAGGCTGTTTGATGGCAAAGTAAAGCTGTGAAAATATTCTAAATAAAGTGGACGCTTAAAAAGGGTCCACCTATAAAAATGTATATACTATATATAAAAAATATATCACTTTAAGTGTACACTATATTGAGAATATTTTTCACCACTATTCCTTGCTGTCAGACAGCTTCTTCTGACAGGAAAACACTGTTAAGCAAGCCAAATATTGTTCTTTCCAAACCAACCAAACTCCATAGGTAAAATCAGTAATTTTACCTCACACAAAAGAGGAGTTGCTTTTCTACTGCTGCTTCAATCTGCCAGTTTGTTTGTGTTATTGTGTGACTTTTGTGTTTTAAAAGGTTGGTTCAGGTTCACTGAAGTCACACAATAACACAAACAACGTAACATATCGAGACAGCAGTAGATCAGCCCCTCCCATGTTCTGCGAGGTAAAATGACGGATTTCACCAATGAAGTTTGGTTGGTTTGTTGAGAGAGCGATATTTGCCTTAACGATGATTTCTTGTCAGAAAAGGCTGTCTGGCGGGAAAAGTAAAATGGTGAAAATATTTGAAATATAAAGTACACTTAACAGTACATTTTTTGGCTTCTGTGCCGGAGGTCCTTTCTGCTTCTCCAAACTGGGGGTGTGCTGACCAATATCTACCGTAGCTAATACACTGACTCAAACAACCCCACATCAAATAATCCCAACTATCCCTTTAAATGTTTAATTTTTACATTTCATGTTCATGAACAGAGAAGGGCACCAATGAGAGGCTGGAATAAATCGCATAACTGCAACAGTGACTTTAAATGCTGCTAATTTTTTCAGTGCATCAGATACAAACAGTCAAAAGCCACGAGCCACTGTCGAGCTTTTCAAAGAAAGATAAAGATTCAGACCCTGAAGACCCATTACTTTACTTTAACCCACGACTGTAGGATCGGCTCGCCAGGGAAAGCAGCAGAGAGATGTAGAGCGCGCCTCCACACTACTGTAGGTTGTATCCATGGTGATGGGAGACGTAAGTATGATTCAAAGAGGCCCAGTAGTCATGCACAGGCTTATGTAAAACTCCAGTCCCTCAATATAACAAATATATACGCTGTATATATGTATGTGTGCAGTTCATTATCATGTAAACAGTGGTCAAATGTCAAATGCAGCTTGTGGCTCAGATCCACCCCCCACTTCTCACTTCTCCCAGCATCCTTTTTTTCCTTTCCATTCCTCATTGCTTGCTTTTCCCTGCACCGTTTCTCTCCTATCAACTGTCTCCTCTGTCTTTCCCTCTTTACGCTCTTAATGCTAGTTGAAGGCTTGAGAGCTAATGCTGTAAATGTCAGTGGTTTTAAGGCTCTCCAGATGTCAGCGTGTTTTTTTTTTTCCAAAGCGCTAAAACCAAGCCTCTCCTTCAGCAAATCAGTCAGCTTCAGGTTCGACGACAGGTTTGTTTTTCCCAGGCTTCACTGCTGCACGCCACTGCTGTAAACATGCTGCTCTACTACTGCAACACTCTTCGTGACTCAAAGCTGGAAAAGGTCACTTCCTCACACGTCGAAATTAAATCTCTGCATTTACAAAGGGGACTAATGAAAAGAAAAAAGTCATTTTCTTCTCTCCATAGCTTGACCAATGAGCGCAGAGGGTGTATTTAAGGAAGCACTCTTGTTCTGCCTGCAAATAGAATCGCTGCTGGAGAGTCACTCTTGAATTAGCTTGGCAGGGCCGAGTGGAAAAGCATGGTGGGACGTCGCCAGGCCCATATGCTCGGGAGAATTTTGCGGATGGATGGGGCTTCAGATTTGTCAGTGTCCTGCACAGATTTACTTGTGTGCTTTTCTTCTCTGTCGCCAGATTATCCAGAGTCTCGTCCAAAAGTAATTCTCCTCCATAGTCTTTAATGATACTTCTGAGATTAGTAGAGGACACAGTAAAACTGAAATAGTTGTTATGACTTTGTGGTGCTGCTGAGAGAACTGCAGTGCGTATCTCCAAAGGATTTCACCTAGAATAACCGAAATAGCTGGACAAAACGTCATCCCTAAAAAACCTGGAGGGTCAAAGAAGTGATTATCACGAGGTTCACGTATAATCCATGAGAGCAAGGCTGAAAAAGCTCAAAAGACATATATATCAGAAAATTGTAGGGGCTTATGATTTTAGGACAGAGGTTGCTTTAGTGCTTCTTTTTTACCTGATGGGGGCAAATATTACGTATTTGAAATGCATATATTCCTCTTTAATATGGACTCTTGCTTGGATTTCACTTCACCATTAAAAAAAGTGATTATGAAAAGGATTACAAAACGGATTAAGAGGCTTAGGGATTTCTCACTATGTGGAAATGGATGGGCAAAAAATATGAGTAAATGACCATGGAAGAAATCTTAAAGCTCATGTTAAGCAAACAGGTTATTTTGTTTGTTTGTTTTCCGACAACTGATGGCATCATTAAAGTTTCTGATAGTGGTGTAAGTGGTGAGCTAACAGAGAAAGTGCTTGCAGAGCTGTGTGGTGTAATCTGTAGTAAATCATCCTTGTAATCTCCCTTTTATCAGCCGGAACTGCCAGGGTGGGACACGTTGCCTAGCTCTTCAGAGATTACACTTAAAACCGTTCATTCAAGCCCATCCTATCCTAATGATCTTGTTATCAGGTTTAAATTTCTTCTGGTCTTTTCAAAAGGAGTTAGATTGAAATTCGCTGCATGCGGAAGGTTTTACTGGACTCTTGAAGCTGACTCAGTGTCTTTGAAAACTGAAACATTTCTTTTTCCACTCTTCAGGAATTAATTAGTTTTACAGCTAAAATTTTTGGCCAAAGTGAGCCAGGTCACATGGCTAGGTAATTTAGCTCACATGCTTATTTCCATACCTCATGTCAGCCCAATGCAACGTCAGTTAAGGTTTGAACCTCATAAATGTGCAGATGTGAAAATTCAGATTTGTTCAGTGATTAAAAGGAATAGTTCGGATTATTTGAAGTGGGATTGTATGATTGTACTTATCCATAATCTGTGTCTAAACTACAGTAGATGACGGTCCGCATGACCCCCGTTTGGAGAAGCAGAGAGGAGCACTAGCACAGTTGTACTGCAACCAAGCTCCCAGGAAGTGCCCCGAGCTTTGAAGCCAATTTGACAGTGTGACCAAACCACGTCATGACAATGTCACAACGGCCTAAAAATACTTTTCCCAAAAAGCTTACACTGTGAAAGAAGCGGTTGTGAAACGGTGAATCTTTTTTTTTTCCCACAAGCCCTGTCACAACCCATATGAAATGATTCTTTTCACTATCAGGATTTGCTTGATTCAGTCCAATAACATTTGAAAAGTCCATAAGACACACACACACACACACACACACACACACACACACACACACACACACACACACTGTGGAAGATCCGGTACAGAAGTTGGCTTCATGCTCCACTGAGCAGCTCTCATGGAAATGACCAGATGACCGACTCCAACACACTACCCAGTTCTCCTTAACACATCCATGACGACAACACGGTCAACTAGGCTGTGACATCAGTCTTAGGTCCACCCTCTGACTTCTGAGTTAAATTAAACACAGTGTAGCTACCTAGCTACAGTCACAAACCAGCGTTCTAAAAATATGGCCACTAAAATGGCAGCAAACGAGGATGAGACCAACACAACTGTTGTAAGATGACTTACAGATATAAGAATTTAAATTGACATATATTTATTTCACGAGAAACAATAACTGCTCCAAGCAAACATCACCGCAGCTTCCATGTCGTCTGAAATGAATTAAACAGAAATCAGCTTACACGAACGCGGTTTGAGGCTAAATGAATGAAGGTGAATGAAATGTCAATTCACTCTGATCATGAGACTGTCTGTGTCCATCTGAAAATGAGCAGCTTTCCTCTTTGCTGTACAGGATCACAAACATGTGAACCTTGGCCTTGATATCGTAGCGAGGGGATTATGTGGTGTATGGAACAATGCTCTGGATATGTGAAAGAAACATGTGGGCTGGATGGTGACAAATAAGAGTGGAGGAAGACAAGCACAGAGGGATGAAGCAAAGGAAAGATGGTGAAGGATGTGGGCAGGTTGAGCGCAATCCTTCAGAGCAGGAAGCAAGAATGTGCTGCTCACCCTCTCCCAAAAGCCCGCGGAGGGAAGGCAAGAAGCAAACACCTGTGTAAAGAATGAAAGCTATGAGTCATTTCAGGATCCAGATTTAACAGTGTATGAGTGTGTGCGGATGAGACAGTGAGTGAAGGCAGTGCTGCTAATGAGGATTTGGAAATCCAATCATAAACCCTGGCTAGGAAGACTTGGCAGTGCCGTTTTAAATGACACACCACCACTGCATAAAACAAAGGCAAACCTACCAAAAACCAACAGATGTGAAGGCGACATGCAACCATGACAAAGATGAGACACGCAGCTTGTTGAAATGCTGGAACACACACTTATTTTCCTGCCCCTGTATGATTTCCTGTGTGGGTGGTGGACACTGTTTGTAGCCTTGGGGCATACTAAAGCATAATTCTGGTCTTATTTTTGTAGTGTTAGCCAATATTTTTATTGATTATGTTAACACTGGACTCACCTGGATCCAGCTTGTGCCTCTCTGTATTATCATTACAACCGAGCAAAGCCGACAGGCAGAAATCATGTTCATGGGCGAGGTAATATTAAAGTTTTATTCACTTTACGTTTAGCCACATTTGCCAACTTTCTTTCTCATTCTCTGATGTATCTGATGTATCCTGTGCTAAGGATAAGTTGCAGCAACTAGCAACTAGCCAGCAATGGTTAGCAGGAGGCACACAGTTACCTTGAATAAATTATGGCAGTTTGAACATTGTGGGAAACATTTTGGATAATATAAGTACATGACACGTGTCTAGCGTTTTTAGACATTTTAATATGGATATGTTACGTATTATAGCTTTAATGCTGTTTCAATGGTATTTCCAGAATTCTGGATAATGAAATATTTAATCTCCTGCACAATAAAAGCCATTCTTAAGCCATTTCCCAACACTCTTAAGCCATTTCCCTACTTCATTCCCTAATCCAAACAAAGATGTTAGCCTGAAATTGCATATTTATTTGCTTGACTTGGAGGATGTGCACCAAAATTAACAAGTTTTATCATCGGAGATATTTGTCTCAGCATTTCCCAAACTTGTTGTGTTCGGACACTATGCCAATAAGGCACATTTCGTGCGTGTGATAACAAATTCAGTCCTTTAATGTCATGGGACACGGGCAACAAAATATAGCTGGGTCAAGGAATGAAACAGCCACCTCACTTATGGTTAAAACTATAAATCTGCACAAAAATGACAGACTACCAGCATAAACCACCAGGTTCTGTCACTATGTGGATAGTCACTATAATATTTCAGTACAAAGCCTTGTTTTGCTCTGCTCCTGTTTGCCCTGTTAAAGTTACTATTATATTGCTAATACAAAATCCACTCTTCCTGCCTTTGTTTCAAATTAAAAGCCCTCTAGCGTTTCAGTGGACAGTGCAGATTCGTTATGAGATGTTGAGAGGCTAAATATTACTCAGTAAATTTGATAATTGCTGTGATATACTTTTATAATGAAGTAAATACATTTCATACACATTTTAAATGCATGGTTTGTTGTGTTCTTTATCAGTTTACAAATGTAGACATTATGGGTCCCAGGGAGAAACCAATTTTATCTTTTGGGTATTGAGCTGAAAAAGTTTGGGAAGTCCTGGTCTATATCAGTTACCTATCAATTACTTTTACTGTGCAGTTCATGTTTTTTTCCTTCAAAAGGTCTTTCAGGATTCAGGAAAAAAAACATCCAGAAAGGCGCTGGTTTTGTTTTTTCAAAGATACTTAGAAATGAATTAATCTTTCAGAAAGACAGATGTTTAACTCCAATGAGTGATAGCCTTATTATAATATGAGAGACACAAGTCTAATCGGGCAAGAACCATTGGTAAGATACACGGTGGTTGGGTTGATAATGCCAAAGAAGAATCATCAATTAGTAGCAATAATTCAAGATATTTGCACGTTATTCTACACGGACCCACAGCTTCCCTTGTTACGGGTAAAACCTAAAGGTATGGGGGGGAAGAGCTGCAAATTATTTATTGCAGATCTTACAAACTGCAGCATCTAAATGTATCACATTTAATTGGTTAACCCCTGAGCCACACATGTGCAATGTGTTGACCTGATATCTGAGATATTTACATGATGGAGCAGATAACCTGCCCTCCAAGGTTATAAAAGAACAAATTTGATATGAGATTTAGTCCTATAATGAGCCTATTAATACAGTGATAACCTTAACTTACTGTATGGGCTGACTGATGCACTGATAACCCCAAACATCAAGACAGGCATGGTAATGTAGTGATAACACCACCTCACTGATCTAACCCCTAGAAGATAGATATGTGGATGTATAGTTATCTTATCTGTCATGAATCGAATGTATCTTTGTGTGTGTTTTTTTTAATTTTTATCTCATTTTAGTATTAAATTTCTTTCTCTATTATTTTTACTGTGGTATTATGACAAAATAATAAATCTGTAATGGATAATATGCTTTCACTGAGAATAAAAAAAAGATACTTGTATCTTTAGTAAATGAGTGGCAGACAAAATCCTGCAATGCTAAGACACTGCTGACAGTACCAACGAGGTGGGAGTCAAGTGGAGTAAGTTTCATGAGAAATCTCTCTGAGACAGAAAAATCCACAAATTTATTTTAGCAGAAGAGACAGTCGTTTAGAAACCAGTCCTCTCTTTTGGACTCTTACATCAAACAGGATGTAAAGAGGTCCACGGGAGATTGTGTCATTACTTAAACACATGCACGCCATACAAAATTCACTTAACATCGTTTTCCTCTATCAACCCATATATTTGATGAAGCATGGATACCTTTAGTCCACTAAAAAGAAAAAAGATCATGCCACTAGTTACAATGTTAAAGTTTTGGAAAATAGGGCTTTTAGGAGCCACATAAACGATTGATCATCAACTGAAAATACAATAGATAGCGAAGGACATAGTGTTTGACGGTAAAACAACATATTTCATAACATATTAGCTATTGTTAGAGCTAATGTTAGCATTCATTGTTTGGTGTAACTGTAAATGTCAAATTCTGGTTTAAGTCAGTAGGTTATGTAATTTAATGCTCACTGTAACACATTTGTGTGTAATGTTGACACACAATAGTGTGTTCCAAGCACTTTAGCAGTGAGTGAGGCATGCCTGCGTCACTTTACATTACGTTACATTGAACTTTACAACAGTAAATAAAATTTTTAGAATTGTGTGACTGATTGTCCACTGTGTGAATATGGTGAATGTCAATTTAATTCATCAGGCTACTGCCAGATTTATTTATCAGCAATGTCAGTCTGTTTCCAGATCGCAACTATTAACTTGGTGAGCTCAACTTTATCATAGAAGTGACAGCCAAACCAACAAAATAAGATCCAGTTTGTAATAAAGTTGAATTACCCTTTAAGAACAACAGTGTTGTCAATGAGAGCACGGGGAAGTGGGTCTGGTGTCTAAGGTTATGTAAGCAGAATCAGGGCCAGCATATAAGCAGTGGTGGATGGTGGATGCATAGAGGGATGAGAGGAGTTTGAGCATAACAGAGAGAGGCAGAATAGATGTAGAGTTAGAGGCGAAGTGAAGGAGCACGGAGATAGAGGACTGCAGAGATTGAGAGAAGCAAAGAGAGAGAGAGGCATAGTTAAGCACAGAGGTGAGAGGCCAAGAAAAAGAGAAGTATGTGTGAGAGAGTGGGAGAAGACAGCACAGAAGCGAAAGGGAGAGACAGTGAGAGAAAAAGTGTGATACAGAGGGAGTAGGGAGGGGGTGGCGGTTGTTGCTGTGTTAGTGCTTGTGAACGCTGCACCATCTCAGCAGCAGCACGAGTAATGCTGTACTCTAATCCTCGCATTAAAACCTCTGCTGATTCACTAAGGCAGATTACTAACATTTTCCCACTTTCCCCCTCCTGTCCCACCGCTGAACGATGACCAGCGTATGCCCTGAACTTTTGTCATGTGTGAGAAAAATATCCTGCTGCTATTTCTTTACATCAATATCCTCTCAGCTATCAATACACAAAGCTGCTGGACCATGGAGGGAAAAACAGGAGGGTGGGCAGAAGAATACTAGCGCCCACGCTGAGTTTTTACATACTGAACGCCTCTCATATTTGCCCTGGGGGTCCCCTGTCCGCTCTCCTGGCATTCAAACTGCAGTTCAACTCCTGCCTCTCCATCTAAATATAGAGCCTGTATTGTTGTAGAAAGAATTAGCGCGTCCTTCAAAGTCATTAGAAACCATTACCGTTGTGCTCAGAGTGCAGGTATGTTGAAGCAACTCTTTTACCGCCGCAGGGTGTTGACTGACTATAGCTTGTTGTCATTTGCACCTCTGTAAGGCTCCACAGCTTGTTTCTAACAAAAGGGGAAGCTCTCAAGATTTGTGCAGTAGTATTCTTGTAACAGATTTTATAACCAGGGTTCCTACACCAAAGTCAAAGTCAAGTACTGTTCAAGAATTTTCAAAGGGCAATTTCAAGCTTTTCCAGCACCTTTAAGTACATACTTATATACATATAATCAAAATGATTATTTCTCACATTAAATCAGATTTTATTGGTCTATAAACAACCAAAATTATATTTCATGATAGCATCCTACAGATGAATGACACAAGTTGTCTTGGCAACCTGGCTGAGCCAATATCTGACTTGTTTATTTATTTTATTATTTATTTATTTCCTTTCCTTTAATGCAATAGCAATTTTAAGCACTATATCCAAAATCCAAGCACTTTTCAAACCTTGAAAAAACAACACTAAAGCTTCAGTATTTTTCAGGATTTCCAGCACCCAAACAACTCCAGATAACACATTTATCCAACTGTTACTGTCCCTTTACCAAAAACTGGATAGTTAGTTGGAGAGGTGCATGCAGTTTTATGCATTTTGTGGTTAGCTAGCAAGTACTCTCTTAGGCTAATTTATTATTTTTATTATTATTTTTGTCTCGGTTACGATGATATTATATTCGCCAAAGTAATTGCTGAGATCACTGACACTGACATCAGGCAACATGACATCAACAAAGTCAGACGGGTCACAAAGTGCAAGATGTCAGATGATAAAACATAGGATCTTATAGCATAGGGTCTTAAAACAGATAGTTGTGGTCCTTCATTATGTTTGGCTGAGCTGTGTTCAAAGCTGTTGTAAAATACTACAAACACAAACCCGTAACCACATTACATCAATATTACTGCTCCACACAAATAGTTTCAAAATGTCAGATTTTGTTGTGAATTTTCATTTAGTGGGTGGGCTAAGTGTGGATGAATGACAGAAAGAGACAGAGAGGATTGACGAGTAAGATAAAATAAATAAAGAAGACACACTGAAATTAATGACAAAGAAATGTGAAGAGCTGGAGAAGTCAAGAAAACGAAGGCGGGACCGTTAAACAGACAATGCAGTCATTTATCACCTGCCAGGATGAGAACGGTCAGAATTACGCAACGCTGTCATTCATTCATAAAAAAAAAAAAAAAAAAAAAAAAAAAAAAAAAACCCCACAAAGATGCGAATGAAAGAAATAAAAGGGTGTCCAGACATTAAATTTTAAGCAGCCAGGGAACCATCTGTGCCCTGTCACTTCACTGGAGAAACACCTTTGGTTGCTCCTGTCCAATCCACGTCCTTTTATCTCTGTCCAAGTTAAAGCTATAAATTCAGCTAGTTTACATGTAAGAGAAATCATGTCAGTGACCAGAAATCTTACTGGCACCCAAACTATGATAAGAAATGATGCAGGAGCAATGTCCTTGCTCCAGACACTGTGCAATTAAAACACACCTGTTCAGACTCAAACACTCCTGTGCCATCAAAGACAAGTACTAATATAACTGAAAAATCACCCCAATCTTTAAGCATGCCTTCAAATGCATCTCTGTGTTGCTGCGTCTGTGTGTTGCTTGGCAACCACTGCTGTGTGTTTTTCTTCTGAATCCTTGCTAGGTATATGTAGCAACCATCTTATAAAAGCAATAAGTCACACAAGGCTGTGACTTACAGTGATTTTAGAACAACTAAGGGGCACTGTTATGCATGCAAAGACTAAGCCCCCGCCCCAGCTGTAAACAACGACTTCTTGGGGCTTTTTGCTTTTACGTAGCACGACCTCTGGCTACCCAGAGGTGGAGACTAGAAACCCAAGCGAAAACAGTCTGTAGTTGTTCCTATCAACAACATCATTGTGACATCATTGTGATATCGCTGGTGCCTGAAGAACAATGGATTTTGCAGTAGAATGCAGCTTTCTCAGTCAATATAACACACACCAAGGACCTTATTGCTCCAATTGACTACAATTACTATCAACAATTGGACATCCACATAAAAAGTGGAAAACCTTCTCTTTAAAGTTGGTCTTGGTGGTGTATCCATTTATTCTGTACTACTAACACTATCTACTCATCTACTTCCAAGAGCTCTTAAACCACACAGTGTATACCATCTAAAGCAGCTTTTGTTCAACAGGTAAACTGTAGGTTTCTTTTTTTTTAGAAGAAGAAGCAGCTGGGATGTCACAAAACTGCAAGCCAGACTCAGTACATATGACAAGTCTCCTTTGGAGTGAAACAGTTTGCACCTTCATGGAAGGTTGATAGAATCTTAACAAGCTTACAGTCTGAAATAAGATTATGAATGCTCCAGTGATTCCATTATCATTGCATCCTCTGTGTGTCCTTCCTTACCTCGGCAGGAACTTCAGTTGGGCATTAAAGCTTGATTGAGACTGGATGAAGCCCGTCTTTGGAAGGACCTCCATGTGTTTCCTCATTTCCGGGCACACCTCAAAGGTCAGCTTCAAGGCTGTGCTGGCCCTGTCATGCAAAAGGATACAGTTTCATTAGCATAACGCTGACACATCAAGTGCATCCTTCTAGTAGGGGCAATACAGGACAATATGTACTTTTATTGAGAAATAATGCACAGGCAGTAAGGCACAGGCAACTACAAGGGCACTCAGAGAGCGCAGACCTCCACCAAGGCCAACAGTCCACTCCTCAATGATATGCAAATCTGTGAACACAAACTTCACAGTCAATATTACTGCTTGTTTTCATGAAATGTATGTTCAAACATTTTCTTTACTAGTTCTGGTGGAGTTTATTGCAGACAATTCACATTGAGATGGGAGTAAGAGTACAATTAGTTCCATGATGTGCGCATATTTACGATTCCACAGCCACACTTTAGTTTGAAAAAAAAAGCCTAGGCATTTTACTGGTTCTCCCACTGTCCCCAAGTATTCCCTTATAACTGCTTTCTGTATGAAGTTTAAGTAATGGTATGGCTTTGTTTTACCACTTCTGAACTGACTTATCTCACAATGGTAACTAAACTGAAATATAATTTGTGGATCCGCATAGTCATTTTTTCCCCCGTAATCCTGCTGAAAAAGAGACAAACAACTGGCACCGAACACATAACCTCTTTGACAGAGGAAATACTGCAGGCATCGATGCAAAGGAGAACTATGAAGTAGTTCCCGATGGCCAAGAGTGGATTACCAAATTAATGGCCACATCCTAAAAACTACAATACTGTATAATTACTGCTCCACATATTTTGGGGCATTACAGTTTTTAGATTTAGAAACTGATGTGGCACTTCAGGCTTGGGATAACATTACTAAAAGTGATAAAAGCCACTGACGTGTAACAGACATTAGTTTAAAACTGTTATGTGTACATGTTTATTTAAAAAAATATATAAATAAAAAAATATATATCAGCCAAATATTTTCACATCCTAATATCGGTATTGGTATGAGCTCCAATAGTCCAGAATCAGCCAGACTCTGCCAAATATATTTATTTCAAACGACAGCAGCAACAAAAAAATATATATTCCAGGTGCTATACCCAGTAGACATCACAGGGCAAACGTTTTACCCCCCAGGGATTCCACAAGGACAGAGAAAAGATTTTAGTTTGAGTGACACCTACAGAAATTGCCTTGTACGGAATGATGTACCCCAAGTCCATATCTTTCGGGTGACCCAATTTCCAAGAGCTCCAACAGATGGTTGTGCCTGTGGCTACGAGCCTCAGTTATAACTGAGGCTTGTGATATAAATGGCTCTCCACCTTGGGAATTCTCCAACACATCCAACCACAGCCCACACTCACACACCTTCATAAAGCGATGACAGTACAAACACGCTGAAAAAAAAACCCCTCTCTATTTGCTGGAGGTGATATGCGCATAGTACAGTGATAATATTTTTTGTTATGTCTGCTTTCATCCTCAAAGATACAACAGTGAGGGACAAGTGGGCTGTGGCCAAATAGAGTGAGGGGCCCTTCATTTTTCGATTCGCCTCACAAATGAAGTGACCCACTTTGAACAGTGAGGTCAAACAGATGGTTGTTTCCCTGAGGCAAGGACTCTCTCTCTCTCAGGGACACTTGGGGGATATTAAGTCGCTATCTTCATTCCGGCCAAATGATAACCTTCAAATCACTCTCGGAGGAATATTCATGGATACATAATCATTTAGGGTAATTAGGCGTTTTAATTAACAGGGGCATTTAGCTGATCCTGTCTTTTTACTGAC
Organism: Lutjanus campechanus; assembly: GCA_027495735.1. Lineage (NCBI taxonomy): Eukaryota > Metazoa > Chordata > Actinopteri > Lutjaniformes > Lutjanidae > Lutjanus > Lutjanus campechanus. The sequence continues at coordinate 15,870 of JAJHUR010085501.1, forward strand.
TGCCCGTGACCAGTTTATTTCTGAAGCAATGTTTAATGATTTAGATGTGAGTTTACAGTAATTCACATAATTTGCTTCCTTGGGGTAAAGACCACACTGATTATATAACCTTCACTTCATCAACCTTCGTTATACTAATATTTTTGTTTCATTTGGTCATTAAAACAAATGCTGATTTCTGTAATTCAGGGAAACGACTGCTTCAAGTTATGAAGAATGGAATTTTATCTGGTATTAACATCTGTCTTTCATGAGCAACGAAAAGTCAAGCGACATTATTACAGTGTGACAAAGTCCATAGGGAGGAGATCAGGGTCGGGATGGATTAGCTCACAAACTGACAGATTCCAACACCATCCATCCATCCATCCATTGCAATGGCAGCATTCTAAGCAGGGTGTTCCAGACGTCACACTCCCCAGCCATGCTTTCTAGCTCATCCCGGGGGATCCCAAGCTATGCAGTAGAGATAAGCAATTCCTCCAGCAAATTCTGGGTGCACCCCTGTGTCTCCTCCCAGTGGGATGTTCCCAGTAAACATCCAAAGGAAAAGAAGTTGTCCATGACTGTAGGTGAGGGTCAGAATGTAGATTGACTGGTAAACTGAGAGCTCTGCCTTCAGGGTCATTTCTTGTTTCAAACCAACAGCCATCTCTGACCACAACTGTTCCATAACCTTTACCAAGTGTAACCATAACGCTGTATGGATGTGATATGATTGCTATCATTGTTTTTATTGCCTGGCTCAGGTTAAAAATATCTGGCATATGGGACGCTGCTGGGAAGAGGCAGGGTCCCATTTCAGGAATAATAAATTATGTGGTATCGAACTGGCCCACAGACTTGCCTCCTCACCGATAACCAATATCAGCATTTCTGATACTGGTATCAGAACAACCCTTTAGTTTAATTCTGTCATTTTGACTGTCACATTCACACACACCTGTCACTCTTCCACTTGATGCTGATATACAGTAGCTTCCACACCAAGATTACACACCCAATATATTTTAGTCGTTCATTTCAAATAAATAATTGTCACTGAGACTTGAGTTTAATGTGATTCCTGTCTGACTAGTTTGAGGCAGTTTACTGTGACAGACATTCATCTAGCCGTGGACCTTTGCTCCATGTCACACCCCTTCCTCACCCCGTGCTTCCTGTCTGTCACTACACTGTTGGCTGTCAATTGAGGACAAAATGCCAGAAAATAATCTTGAGAAAAGAAGGGTACCATTTTTCAAACTGTAGAGGAAGAAATGCGGCAAACAGCCTCTTCTGAAGTTTGGCAAATGATCCAACGAGCAACACTGATAATGACACTTATAATAATCATTGAGGTTTAGTGGAAATTGTGTCAGGATAAACAGCTCATGCTGGGTCTACATGCAGAGCTGCATATCTGAGTGCCTGGACTCTGAGAGCCTGCGGCTACAGCAGTGCCTCTGCCCTTTCTTGAAAGGGCCAGGTGGCTGTGCTTGCCTACTCCACATCTACTCCAAAGCCTCATAGGATACCAAGCTTTCACGCCAAGGGTTCTAGGCAACCATCCCCATAATTCAGCACTGTCTGCTTTATACCACGCAATGTATTTCAAAATAACCAGCTGGAAGAACAGGTTTTTCAGGAGCAACTACATTTCTATTTTCCCACAAATAAAAAAAGAAATGTAGTTGCAACGATTAGTCAACTAATCAATTAGCCACAGAAAATAATGTCCAATTATTTTGTATTGTATTTTGTATTTTGTTTTAAGTAATTTTTCATGCAAAAATGGCAGGAAATGCTGTTTTCACTATTTTCTGACCTTTTATAGACTATGGATGAAACAATAATTTGTTTCATTATAAACCATGATAAAAATTTCTGACAGTCAGTAATACGTTTCAAATTTTAAGATGCTTATTATTGTGATAACCATCTTTGATTTCTATGCTTTGAAAATCCAGCATCAACCAAACACAACAACAGTCTCATGGACGCAGGCGCAGCAGCAACATGAGTTTGTTTTGCATCACAGATCGTTGAGAGGTGAAATGATTTCAGTGTGTGTATCAGTACTTTTAAAATATTTTTAGCACATTTTTACAATTCACAATAATACTGATAACCATGATAATTTTGGCTACTGTAATCTTGATATCAAATTTTCATATTGTTTCATCTTTATGATAGACTAAACAATTAATTGATTAAAGGGATAGTTCACAGAAAAATGGAGGGAACTCACCCTCATGCCGATCGAAGGTTGGGTTTAGTTGACTGAATTGTCATTTTTGGTTGAACTATTCCTTTAAGCTAGAAAATCACTGGTAGACTAATTGATAATGAAAATAATCATTAGATGCAGTTCTAAAGAAGAATCAACTGTAACATAAACAGCACACTCATATTCCTCAGGCCAAACAACACAGGACTGAGAGGAGGTACAGTAGGCATTTAGAGACAGTAAACAGAGAGGAATCAAGGACAGAAGGCTTTGTGAAAGAAAAAAAGGCAAGTTGGTTGTGTTTCTTACGGCCTCGGTTTGGGCAGGAATGCTCAACTCCCCAGCAGGTGCCAGTGGAGGAGGGTTTGAAATAAAAAAAACAAAAAACAAAAACACATACACTGTTCCCAAAAAGAAAAACTCTGCCAAGTGTCTGCAGAATATTTCAATCATTGGCTCACGAGCAAAAGTCAAACACTGCACATTTTAAAGCCTCTTAAAAATTCTTTCAATTAGTAGGAGTAATATTCAAATCACTGGCTCAGAGACAAGAGAGACATATTCAATTATGCTTTGTGCAGTTCTCTTAAAAAAAAAATCTGTCACAAACTAAGGAGGACTTGTGGGATATCTACTCATCTACTCAAAGGAAAAAGTGACAAATTGTATGATGAAAGCAGGAGCTCTCTTATTGTTTCCCCAAAAAGCCTGCCAAGCTATTTTGTGTTCAAATTACCGTCTTGGAGGCAGAGTGACATATTGCACGGTTTGCTGGTGCAAGCATTAACATTTTCTTTTTTTTTTTTTTTTACCGCCGTTCACACTGATGCTGTCATCATCATGTTGTCACATGTGCTGGTGTGCCGGCGCACCAGATGGCAGTTGTCACAAATCCCCCACCCCCACACATGCACTCCCTCCCCCACATGATGTGACACAATGACTGTCTAGGTGGTGGACCACACGCCTGTGAATGTTACTGCCCCCAGTGTATTCTTAACCTTGTGTGTGCATCATAATGTATCACATCCATAATCATAAAGGATTTACTTTTGTTCCATGCTATTGTATGGACCAAAGAGGATTGTGGGGGATCTGAGCTTACTGCTCCATCCCTTACATCATCCTTTGTTAAGGAACATTTATCAGCTAATACATCTCTATTTTATTATGTCCGCATGCGCCTGGCTCTGAGCATAGTTAGGTGGAGAGTTTTATGTTGGGCCAGCTAAAAATGAAGCTGGCCCTGTCAGTTTGAAGGGATTTCCATGAGCCGTTTTTCTGTGAAAATGCCTGTTTTGGCAAAGACTGAGTGTGTGAGGGAGTTCTAGTATTGCATTCAGTAGATAAGCCAGCATGCTACATCAGCAGTCCAATCCACTTTTTCAAACTCCTTCCAAGGTTGTTTCTGAGCATGACAACAAATAAAATGGAAATATGACATGCACCACTCACTTGGGCTGAGGGGTTTTATACAGCCTCTTAAAGATTAATAACCATCTCAATAAATACTGATTTTTGATTGGTTGTTGAGGCTTGTGTTGTTTCATATGAGTGTGAGTTGAATGTTTGACAAAGGTCTGTGACTGAAACGCCATATTTTCACTTCTGAAAAGTGCTGAGAGTGTGTGTGTGGGGGGCTTCACTATCTTCTTCTGCATGACTTGACTGTCCTAAGCGCCTTTCACAATGACTGTATAATAGACTGTTAAATATGCACTCTGTAGTAATGGCATAATGCATACCAAACTATAAGACTGATTCATAATGTGTGTTACACAGACTGAGATTGTGTTGAAAATGTAGACTTGGCCTATTCTGACCTGTTTCTTGGTCTCTAGAGTTTTCAGTAAATTTCAGTATATATAACTTAAAGCCGTGGTAGGCAACATTCTTTGGCATCACTGAGGAATAATTCCATAATAACCTTTCAGCATACTGTAAATCAAGTGGTCTGAGAGAGAACTAGACTTCTGCACCTCCTCTTGGCTCTGTTTTCAGCCTTTAGGGAATCTGGCCCATGACAGTAGACTTATCACAATCTTACAGACAATCACAGGTCATCTAGAGACCAGGCGTTCCTATTGGCTGTTCCACTAGTGCAGCTGAGCATGCCCGTTCCTTGGATGAGACCCCGTATCGATGGCAGAAACTCCTGCAGGAAAAGTCACTATAAAACAAATAATCAGAAAGAGAATCTTAAAAAGAGTCCAGCTAATGAGCAACATGCTCTGCCCAGGAGTTTGTCGGCTGCATATAAGAGACAGTCTGCAGTTATTTTTGCCAGTTCATCCCTTGTAATGAGCTTGGATTTGTGACTACTGTTCTCCTTCGCCAATACAATTTGTTTTTTTGGCATATGCAGTCCTAAACATTGTCACATTACACATTCTTGTGACAAGATGCTCCCACAAATAACACAGCAGTTATCTTGTCTCTTCAGTCATTTCACTCATGTTGCTCTGACAAAACATAGGAAAGTAGTGATTGTCAGAATGTAACTGTTGTTACTGGCAAATAAACACGTCTTTCCTATTTAGCTGCATTTGCTGTTGTGCAGTTTTGGTGCCATATTGTGGGTGTCATATGGAAACTTTGCTCTAGCATTTGTATTCCCCTACAGCATACAATATATGGAACACCTGTGCATCAATTGCCTGTATACAAAGGATACATTTTACCTGGAGTCTGACTACCTTAGAGTGGTCTGAATCTGTCATATCAGTTATTCTTACAGACTTTGTGTACCTGTTATGGCAAACAATGAGGTCTCATTTACATAAATTGCCCCCTGAACACTAAAACTATGCCTGCACAGGTGAACTGTTAAGGAATACTGTGCTGTTTTTCCTGCGGGAAAAGAATGTACTCTACATTTGTGTGTACCTGTTTGTGGGTGTGGACCATCTGTCCAAATTATACATGAAAAAAAAAAGACAGTTGACTCCAAATTGCCCCAAAATTCTGGTCTATATAGTGACTTTTCTCTTGCGGGCCTGCCGTTATTGCTCATGCAGGTTAACATGGTTCATCTTTAGCATGATTACAAGTCAGAAACACTGATACTGAGTTTTATGGGCACCTTAGTTTCCAAATAATTTCCTGGAAAATAGTATAGCTGTCTTCCTTCTCAGAGGTACTCATATGTAGTTTAATTTTAAACGTTTAAACTTTATTAAACTGTGCACTTCTAATATATATAATAACTACTACATCCTTCTCTGTCTCATTCATACAAACTCCAATAAATTAGGTGGCACTCACCAAGAGTATCAATTCCACTTTCTTTATAATTAGAACCAAATTACAAACTCTTGTCTAAAAATACATCCTATAGTAATAAAGTTAACTTTTGAGAAATTATTAGGAAACTAGGGCACGCATGAAATGAAGAGGTCTCGGGTTCTGTGTGAACTTTCCTTTAACATTACAGATGCCTGGTGTTTTTGCCTGGAGTTCAAATAAGGCATTGCAGTTTCTTGGCTCTCTGTTTTTGTCCTTGGAACGATGTTGTCTCTAACTGTTACAGATGATTACTTAAAATGACACTAATGTGCTATTAAATGACATCTCACATCCCTTAATCTGATGTGTTGCTTGTTCAAATAAGGCAGTTGGACATGACATATGGAAATGGTTCAAACTAAATTGGACATCAGCAAGGGATAGAAGACTAGTTTTATTCAATTACAGTGGCAGAGGGACTGTTCAAATATCTCTGGTGTATTACCCTATTGAGTTACTGCTGGTGTTTATTCTGACAAAGAAAATTAGCTAACAAGGCAAGCGGATCATTGTTTGCTTGCTTGTGTTTTTTTTCATTCTAATTTATTTCAAAGTTTTAAGAAAAACAATTCATTTTTTATTTAACAAATGTGTTATTTGTGAGTATACTGTAGGGATTTCTTGCTTAACAGGAGCAGTACACAATCAGCAGTGCAACATTTCAGGTTTGTAAATAATGTTGGAAGAGACTTAAATCAGTGACACAATCAGTGTGTTGTTGTGTGGATTCACTTTGGTCCCTTTGGTCCCTCTCTTGTGTATTACATTCGATTGCAAGTAGAGCAGGACAAATAAATAAATTTATAAGTGCCACAGCGCAGATGCTGTAGAATATTTCTGTAAGAACATGTTTACGAAAACTATGTTTCCACTCAAAGTACCCAGAACTTTTAGGAACTACCCAGGAACTACTTAGTACTTAGAGGTTCTTTCAACCCATTGCTGTCTGCGTTTCCACCACAGTCCACAAAGATTAGGCAAATTAGTCCACTGACATGAAAAAGCAGTTTAATATACAACAATGATGCCATATAAAGCAATGGACAGGCATCCTTATTTGTACATTATTTACTAGGGATGCCATGATTCTCCAAATCCACAATTCAATTTGACTTTTGATATTAAGGTCCCAATTTAATTTTCAATGTGAACTTTTTTTTTTCAGCACTGACACCTATCACAGAAAAGTGCTTCGTGCTATAAGGGGTAGTTAAGTTACTTTACTCAGCCGTACTGTAATGTGGCTAGATAAGCATGGTAGTTACTGAAATGCTATGTATTGTGTCTGCTGTCACAGAAAAGAAATATAAAAGTCCCTGTTTATGCAAAGTTACTGCGTCATCCTTCTGCGTTCTTCACACTAGAGTTGTGTGAAGCATTAATAAAAAGCGGCAAGCACCAATCAGAAATGTTCAGTGCTGCAAGTCCCGTCCATCCAAAGTTCTTGTTCTTTTGGAACACATTATTCCTGAGCAGCTACTTTTTGGGGTGTAGTATAATGTATTTGGAAGTTAGACCCTGGTCACGACGGTGGAGACACACTGAGTTCCTCTTAAGGTTCCTAGTCCCTGGGAAAGTTAATGTGGTGGAAACGCAGCTATACATACAGTGTATGACAAAGCTGTCACCTATATTTTGGACGCACCTGCTTTGGACCATGATACTGTCTTGATAGAGGCGGTCAAACATGCAAATCTTCAGGTCAATGCTGGGCTGAACCACACACACAGGGACACTGACTGCCACAGCCCTCACCTGGATGGGTATCTGTTGGTACCAACAAGGTTTTAATCACAACATAAACACTAAATAATATTGATGTGAATAAAACCAACTAATATCTATTGCTCTGTATTACCCATATCTTGTTTTCTACCTGTGACATTTACAAGATGATAAACATGCTGTTGCTTACTGGTTTGCTGGTTAAGTCTGAGAATTTGATGTAGAACTCAAGTTTGGCCTCTCCTGGAATGGTTGGAATGAATACAACCTCCAGTTTGATGCTTTCAAAAGGTCCAATCTCCCCCTCTCTAACCTGAAAGAGGGTAAATCAAATAGGACAAGCAACCATTTAATTTTTTAAAAATATAAAATAACCAGTTAACTTGAGAAAAGAACATCAGGCAATTCCACTGGATGCAAAATCGGACTATGACCTCTACAGTGAGCTTCATGAGTTTAACCTTTTTACTCCATTACACAAAACCATTTCCATCCATGTCGGGGAAGCTGAAATCTCTCAGATGTGAAACTTCAAATGGCATCCAATCAAAGTAGAGTGAAAAGCTGCGTGGATTGTCTGCTCCGCTACAAAGCACCAAGGTGGTGAGAGCAATAATAAAAAACAAAAGAGAAGAGCAAGCCATTCATGCAGCAACCGACTCAATATTGCGGGACCATGATAGCTTGATGGATAATCTGCTATTTAAGACACCAGCCTTCAACCACACAATGTGAAAGTATCAGTCAAAATGACAATGATCGAGCCGCGGGCATGCAGGCGCATGCAATACACACAGCCATAACAAGCGCAGAGGGAGAGGCGATGCACCATTAGCCCCCCACCAGAGAGACGTAATGAACCCTGAACAACTCCAGAACTTCACATGGCCCACAAGGCACACACAGCACCAGTGCTAAGACAGGGAGCGAAATAGTCTTCTATAGACACATAATATTCTGTCTCTTCAGAGCAGGCGTCTCTCTGCTGGTCCAGTTTCACAGGGTGATACTGATATTTTTGGGTCAGATCTATCAAAAGCAATTCATAGTGCCAATATCTTCAAATGCTACAGCTAGCAGCAGGGGTGAGGATTTTCATCTTAAATGATTTCACTGATCCCTTACATACTTACAGTGCTGCCTTCAAGTCAAAATGTCCCACTCTCCAACACTTATCCCATATGTATTTCAGCAAGACCAAGGGTCTGTAGCCATGCTGGCAGCTGTGTGAGGCTGTACTTTGGCACAGCAGTGTTTTGAGGTGAATACTACCATCAATGCTGTACTCGCAATGACAGTGCTAACATGCCAATGTTAAGAACATGGACTAAGCTAGGTTTCAGGATTTTCTGCTAGAAATTCTTTTCTGGTAGACATCTTTCTCTCAGAAAGCTCAGAAAGGCTTTAGGAAGTCAGGCACAGTTTAAAGAGTGACACAGTACACATCAGGAACAGGCTGTGGTGGATGAATGTGTTAAGAATAGGCCGTCAAACCAGGAGGCTAGGGTTTGACTCCAATGTGAAGCTTATTGTTAACTAATTATTATTCGACTCAGTTGACTTATTCTGCGTTCTATTTATCTCAGACATCAGAAGTCAGAGCAGGGAATGATGTCATACCCAAGGTAATGATGTTCAAGTACAACAAAATGGAAAAAAAGATGAATGCCTCCATGAAAAACTTTGTTGTGCTAGATTGTGCAGCATTTTGCGCATGCAAACACCACTGCAACATATCCACAAATAGAAGTTGCACAATACTCTATATATGACAGTTGAAATTTCCAACTTTCCATGTTTAAAGGGAATGCGCCATTATTATGATATCTATTTTTTTTTCTGTTTTCTGTCTCATTTTGGTTAGATTTAGGCAAAGCTCATGATTTAGGTTAAAATAGATCGTTAACCATGTGTTAGAAAACCCTTTCTGGCAGAAAGATTTGAACGCTAACATCTCCTGCATGCCAGTGTTAATCAGGTATATTGTTAACCATGATCACCTTTTTAATTTAGCATGTTAGCATGCTAATATTTTCTAATTAGCACTAACACAAACTAGAACTGAGACTGAGGAGAATGTCCATGGTTTTGCAGGTATTTGGTCATAAACCAAAGAACTATACAATCATAATTTTGACCTGTTGATGATGGTAGAGGTGTAATTAAGTTACTAGAAGACAGAACTAAGTATTTGCAATTAGATCCAATACTTACATTTCCTAGTTTTATGTCACCAGAGTCCGAGTGGCTTGAATCCATCTGGACATCCACATCGGTGGACACACAAGCGTCAGGAATAGTTTCTGGACCTGTGGCTGAAACCTCTGAAACTGCTACACACACACACACAAAGCAAAGCCTGATCTTAGGTCATTTTTACTGTTGAGTGGTTGAATGGTCATCTGTCTTGACAAGCTGCCAACCCACCCCATACAACACAAAGAAAACTGTGAACCCGGTAGATGAAAGAATACTTTTATGAGCCAAAATCTGGCCTCACGGTGGCACTAAGGGAGAGCTCATGAGGGTCACTAAAATCAGTAGCTTTCTTCTTACTGGCAGAATGAATGTGCGCTTCAAATGGTGTGTAAATATACCCAGGGGGAGAGTTGTTTTCACAGCCAGTTCAACACTGAAACACAGATATAAACACAGCAACAAACAATACATAAAGTCCCCACGAATGTCTTCATACATCCAAGCACACAACACAGCCAGCCACAGTCTGTTAAATGCTGAAATGCAGAGGGGACAAAACTCCTGCCGATGTGAGCTCTCCTCCATTTCAAGGTCCTGTACCTCTGTCCAGATGGCGGTAATGTGAAGTGATGATTTAGAGGGTGATCAGTGTTGTTTGCTATTGTGAGTGCCGGGCTTGTAAGGGCTCCGTCGATCATGTCTGTTAGTTTGGGAGTGGGTGTGGGGGAATATGATTTTAGTGGCAGTATGTGGAATGCTGGTAAGCTTGATTTTGTTAGAGACAGTCAACTTGGTAAAGAACAGTGCAACAGGATTGCTTGAATAATGCTTTTGTAAAGCAGCAACAGGAGGTTGTGGGCAACAGTCAGTGCTCTGAGTTAACGGATAACATGGAGTCTTTGCTGGGATCGTTTATGGATATAAGTTATGTGGTGATTAAAACTGCATTTATTGCCTATAGAGAGTCCAAGATATTTAAAGTTGTTGACCTGTTCTACTGACATGCCATGGATGGAGGGGATTCAGTCCAGTGTTGGGTAGATATAGTAGATCCTGACAGTTCGTGCAAGGTAAACTATCACTACTTCCTCTTTGGCACCATATTTGATACCAATCTGCAATCTGGCAATCAATTCAAGAGACCTTGCTGACATAGAAAACTGATATGGGGACAAAATATCAACTACTGTCAGCAGCCTAAAAATTTGGCCAAGATCTGACAGCGTTTCCCCAACAATGGTGAATAAAAAAGAAATAGACACAGTCTTTTCCAAAGCCAGCAGAGCAGAAGCAAGAGACTGAACAGCTTATCAAAACATCAGTGGAGGAAAGTGCTGAGTGCAGCGATGAACACTTCAGATCTGAGAGAACATTAAAGAGAAGATGCCTCCTTGTCCCCAGCTGAGAGAGCAAGGTGAACCCAAACGCTTTCTGCGTGTGTGTGTGTGTGTTCTTTTATTTTTGTTCTTACAAGGACCAAATGTCCTAACAGGAATAGGAGGATGAGAAAAATCGACCACACTGAGGAGATTGTGTCAGCCCTTACCTGCTGTACTTCAGAGGCTGTTTTACGGAGCACTGTCTCCTACAAATTGTGCTCAAATACAAATACAATACAAAACTGCCCTGGTTTATATGTTTAGTAGGTAACATAATGCTGATCAGATTCCATTTTTATGAACATGACAGCAAAAAGTTTATACCCACTGTATCTATGGATGAGGCCGGTTCACTTCTTATAACTAAATCATGACTATATGTCTGTCTCAAAGCACTTTGCTAAGATGAGGGAAAGATTGTGCTCTGTGCATCTGTGAGGCTGTACTTGCAGTCCAGCAAGTAGCAGCGCAGCAGTGCTTTTGAGCAAAATGTTAACGTCAGCATGCTAACATGCGCAAAATGACAATGGGAAATTGCTGATATTAAGCAGATATCATTGGCACACACATTCATATCCAATAACTGTTGAGACATTTCACTAGGTCATTTCACTAGGTCAACCTTATGGGGGGTGCTAGAGGGAAAGTCAGGGGAAAAACAATGTACTTAGCATTCATCATCTGAGAAAATTGGATGTCTGTCCCAAGGCCAGCTTTTTGCTCTGTGCTCCAATAACAATTGTAACTACCTAGCTAACCCACATCAATCCTTAGCTAGCTAGTTAGCTAGCATTTTGTTGCTCTGTATCACCTCTTGTAATCTACAAGAACTGACATCAATTGTTAGCTAGCTAGTTACATATGATAGCTAATGTTAGCCAATCGTCCATTGCACTCAGGTATAATAATAATACCCAATGGGAGAAAAAAAAGGGCACTACTACTCAGGTTCAGATGGGCTGGGTCTTAAAGATGCAAGTACAGGTTCAGGTTTTAGTTTTAGATTCATGCAGAACTCTAGCTCAGAAAACTGGCATTAAATAATTATTTGGGGTGTGTGTGCATATGTATAGTGGGTTTACCAGGTTGCTCTTGCTGCAACACCTCAGAGGACTCCTGATTCTCTTGTTTTGGTTGAAGTTTTTCGGTGTCCATGGATGCAGAGCTCATCTGGTTGTCAGATGTAGTGTTATGACTGCTTATCTCCTGTCACACACACACATTAGTTTGATTTTATACATGATATGACTTCTTTAGACCTAATAAGAACTGACTACACCATCTCGTTATCAGGTATGCTGCAAATTCTCTAATTTACATTTGTAGCTGTGATAAAATTAACTCTATCAAGCCATCACACAAACAGCAACTCTTCACCCAGATTGGCAGTCTGACCTGGCATGTGTTGGCAGAGACCTGGGATGGCATCTGGACGTGGCTAGTTTCTGGACTGAGACATGTGGAGGTGTCCAGGCTGAAGAGGGTGGCCAGCGCACCCCTGTTGGTCAAGGTGACAGTCCGTGAAATAGTCTGGCCCACCACATGCGAACCGAAGTCGATGAACTGGCTGTCAACCTCCAGCTAGAGACAGGATACAGTCGCAGTAATTAGCATCAGCAGTGAAGAAGTGCCAGCTTGACTACATAGTTTTACATACATTAACACATACAAGAACTGATTAAATAAGATAGAGGATAATTAGACTGTTACATTTGGATAGATGGCCAGTCAATCTAGTTCATCTGTGGTGTGACTGATTATATCATAACCATTGTTCTTATTATTATGATATTATTACTACATTATTGGTGACCTAAAACTACAATTAAAATCCATGCTGTATATACTCACATATTACCAAGCAATATGAGTACAGCAAGAAATAAAACTGTCCTTTCAAGACAGACATAGCGATTTGAGAAGAGGTATGAAATTACAATGGTGGTCTTTTGGAGTGGACACTCTAGGTCGGTCACAGCACATTAACTCACGTCACATTTCTTTATGGTGCATCTGACGGGCACCGAGAAGGGACCCACTGCTGATGCAAACTGGACAACTCCGTCCAGGTCCTCGTTGATCTGCAGGGATCAAACAATGGGACAATGTGTTACTTCATAACACCGTCAGTTAACGGACACTGAACTCAGGAATAAAGGCTTGACGTTGGATCAAACTGCAGAAATTTGATTCCAAAACAAAAGAGTGGAATTACAGCAGGCAAATACAGAAAATAAGTGATGACTTGGCTGATGAGAATGATCTCTGTGGTTCCTGCAATTCTGAGGAGTTAATTCTCTCTAAGACAATGTGGAAGGGCCATTTTTCACACATGCACATGTATGTAAAGTTTTTCAATCATCATCTTATAGCAATTTATTCAATAGAGGTGCTACAGGGAAAATCTCATAACGGCAATACATATATAATATATAATGAACTAATGTGGATGTGAACACCCTGACATTAAAGCTAAGAACCAGCACCTTAACCTTGTAGGCATTACTAAATTTTAAATCCAATGTGCTAGAGCTTGTGACCCACAAGGACTGTGTGTGTCTGTCCAGTCAGAACTAACACTTTGACTCCCACAATCATAATCAAAAAATCTATTTTATGGCAAATTATATCACTGGCACAGTAATGTAAAAACCATTCCTCAATCTATAATACACTCTTCATTTCCCATCATGCCTGCTGGACTGAGTATTTTGTTAAGTTTGGTATTTTATGTTACAAAATGCAAATGTTACTTTTTAGCATTTGTGTCTGGTCAGCCAATTATGTTGGAAATTGTTATTTTTGTGCTGATTTATAGTTTTAACCATTAACAAGTAGGTGGCTGTTAAATTTCCTGAGCCCAGCTGTATTTTGCATTTTCTTTTCAAGTGCTTGTTTCCTGGCTCTTATTCCATGCCACTTGCCACAATATGTTATTTTATCTTCCACAGCCATCTGGGGACCCTCAGAATTTATCACAGGTCCCCATTGGGGGTTGAGAACCACTGTGCAGGATACAGAGCCAACACAAAAAATGTGCCAATGACTGCACTGTATTATTTTTTAAGGGAATCAATTAATGGTGCATCGCAAAGCTATATGACTCAAAAAAAAAATCAGAATAGTGACAGCTGGACAGACATGCTTTTATGAACATGCTGGAGAAAGTCTGTACCATGCTTCTTCCAATTGTATATGTTTTGCCTTGTATATTCAGCAGACTGAAAAGGAGTTAAAACCAGTAAAAACCTTCACATGTACTGTAGAATGCCTAAAAGAATGTGCGGTTTTACTAACCATGGGTTGAAATACAGCCTGCATGTCACAGGACATCCCAGTGGATAAAGAACCAGGAGGCTCAAAGCTGAAACACAATGAAGACAACATGTTTTTATACAGTCTAGACAGAACAGAATAGAATGCAGTTCCTGTGGTTTAAAGCTGGTTATCAAAGTTAAGAGATTTCTCAAGAGTAAGGACATTAGGGATGTAACAATACATCGAATATTGCCATGATGCAATAAAAAAATATCTTGATACAGCACTGGACTGTGACAGTATCAATACATTATAATATTTACACAATACATAATGTGTTTTTAATAAACTATTTTTACAAAAAAAATGCTGTACAAATCAGATTTATTATTCAATAAGTGACATTTTTTGAAGTTGATATTTTTAATATCACAATAAATATTATGTTGTGGACTTTTTAATGGTAGGGTTATTGTACTTTTGTTTTGTTATCGTTACATCCCCAATAGACATATTTCTGATGAGCAACATAATATCAAGCAGTGTTTGTTGTTGTATCGGTAGATCAAGTATGAGTCTTTGCATGGCCTCACACATATGTTTACAGCAAAAACATTAGGAAGAATCAAAGGAAACATTTTGATTTTAAAGCAACACAGAATGTTCATGCCTCCACAGTAGGAAATACATGATGTATTCAACAAAAGATCAGATGAAATGCTGAAGTATGATGAATCTCCCGAGAGTGGAGGAGAAGGCAGAGCCAAGGTCAAAAGTCAACCTGGTGCTCATTTTGCACAGAGTACAAAACAAAGAAAAGAAAAAGCTACTGTTCCATATGAAAACACTGCAGCGTGGAACGAAATGGTCAGGAATTATTTCACAGTCAAATCTTATTATATCGTTCTATAAACCACGGCAGAAACCAAAAGTATATTTCCAGAAAATTAAAGAAATATGAGGACTGCAAGCTGTTTCAAAGCAACATGTGTATCTCACAGCACGTTTGCACCAACCCTAATGCTGCCCTGAGGAGCTTGACAACTTGCCGCCCTCCCAGAGACACAAGAAGAAGGCCGATCAATATGAATACAGCAGGCAGCCAGCCAGAGACACAGGGAGGATTCTCAAAAATTCAATAGAAAAACAAAAAGTTAGAATCATGCAACTATGAGCATAATTAGGAAGCAGCTACAGTAACAGAATATGATGGAGACCAAGCAACCTTGTTATTTGGTTTTGGAAATAGACCTGTTATAAAGTTAGAAAAATGTGCAGATTATGAAATCTCTTTTGTTCTAAGTTCATGTTTTGGCCTGAAGGTGGAAAGCTGAGTGTTTTTCTTGTGTTTTTTTTTTCATGTCAACTTTTCAAACTTTGTGAAGAAAGAGAATAAAAAGTTATACAGTATCAAGGACATTCAGACAAAAAGTATAAAAGACAGCATTCAGCATACAGTAATTAAAGTCAAACTGACTCACACGTTTTTTCTAAGAAAAGAAAACAGAATCATGAGAATTTTAAGTTTTATTCATGTTTCTGTGACAACAGCAACCTCTCTATTACTGTTCTCCAATGGGCGCAAATTATTGGCTCCAAAGGACAACAGACCTTTTTCACAGGAGCCATTTTGACATGAACAAGTAGGTAAACACAGGTGTTACCAATTAAACTAATTAATGTTCTCCTGTTCCATTCTGGTCAAACAGAGGCAGAGTGTTGCTATTGTGCGTGTTGGCTCATTGGAAAGACTCTGCTGCACTTATCATTATGATTGATAACACCTGTGTCTAGTTTAATGTCAATATGGCTGCTGTGAAAAGCATCTGTGTCATTGCTGTAATTTAGTTGGTCCTATATGTGTGTAAGCAGGCACAAAATAATAACTTAATATCAGTTACATAACAGTTCCAAGAGTGCCTGAGTCATGTCAGATAGATTTTCATCAACCATGGTGGTTGTTTAAAGCTTCTACAAGGAACTTTTATATTTTGTTGATTTTGGAGGGCCTGTGGACAAAAGCTGCAGTGTTTATGATGTAATAACCACAAAATATTACATCAAAAATATAATTATCTGAAGAAAAGTCTTGTCCTGCTTGGTAGACATCTATACAAAAATAGCTGATCTTCTCACAGTTGGCCTTGTTAACTTATATAGGTCATACAGAGGCATCAGTAATAAACTGTTTCATAAGCAGTTAAAAACTCCTTGTAGTTGCCTTAAAAATGAACAACTCTCGTGATCCAATGCTCCTTTACATCATCATGAAACTACATCTTTTGTTATAATTTTAATGTGAGAGAGACTCATTGCAGCAGAACTTACATATTGTGTGTTAAATGCATTATCAATAGCAGGCATTCAATCGAAATGGGTTTCTGTTTCTAAATTAATCCCTACTCCTGTCACTATCACCTTTCCAAACCTGTGCCTGCTGCAGTGCCTGCAGTGTTTCTCATCTGTATACCATGGTTTTCACTGGCCCGTTTGTGATCCTATAGCCTTATCGGCTACAAAAATGCAGGTTTGGATATCAATTCAAGTTATATGCCTTCTCAGTAATGACTTATGATTTCAAAAGTAGGAGTTAGGTTATGGTTATGTAAGAGTAAAATTACAGAAGTACAAGCACCCAAAAATGACTTTATTACAGTAACATAAGTAGTTTTATTTGGAAATCACCTTCCATGGAACACCATGGGAGTTGACAGTGAATCTCCTAGCAACGCTGGCTCTCAAATCTTAATCAAACACTGGCATAGGAAAAGCCCCCCATGGAGGCTTGCAGCCTGGTGCTGTTTATACAAATGCTGTATGTCCAAAAATCTCTTTTGAAAAATAGAAAATGATGCGTATTAACTGCAGTATGATATTACTTCACAAGAGATGACTCGGTGTTGTCTACACAAAGAATCTTCTGTTCTGAAACATGGTTTCAGTCGCTCTGACAAACAGAAAAACTACAACATAATTAGCAATCTGCGAATACTATCACCAACACCAGTGGGAAACGGACCATTATTGTTTGGTTTGAGCCAGTTGGTTGAAGTTGTCGGTCCAGCTGTCAGGTGAATAACTTGGAGCAGACCGGCTGGAACAGCCATCCAGCTCACCACTGTGAACTGGAAGTGTATGAAAGGACTCCACCTGGTTGGGTAAATCTGGTGGTAATTATAAATGTCACATTGCACTTTCATTAGAGTTTCTTTTTTTTTTTTTTTGGCTAATTTTCTTCCTTATTGGTACCATCCTTCTTTCATAGCTTCAAAACAGGTGGTATGAAACGACACGTGAAGAAAAAAATAGAACAGTTCACTTGGGATTTAATGCTGAGTGAGGCACTGTTTGAAAAAGCCTGCTCGAGCCCTATATAAAGTGCTGCAAACGAGGCCATACTGTACAGTATATCTATTGCAGAAGACAATAAAGCTGAGACTGTGGCTGTACAGTATTACTTACTATGCCGTGTGTTGTATTATACATTCTGGCCGCTCCCCATTGGCTTCTCTTACAGTAAATCAATAAGCACTCTAGTTCATTATTCAGTTCAACAGAGCCAAACACCCTCACACTCATAACCACTTCTGAAAGCAATCAGTGGAGCATCATAACTTTCACGATGTGTGTGAATATTACTTGAATAATGTTGCGGTCGTCCTCCGCTCGCAGAAGTTAAATATTGCTCTCTTTCTGGTGGCAACAGCATAATGTATATTTCTGTATTATTTCTGTATATTTCTGTAGTGTTTCCTTCCAGTGGGTCTTTGCACAGGTGAGAATGATGGTATTCAAGCTACCAAAACCACAATGAAAGTGCTTGAAAATATAGTAAGTGGTCTGAGGTCTGGATTATTTTTGATCAGAGAGAAATATGGGTCTATTATTGGATATAAAGCCCAACTGTAGTTTTTACTGATGCTCATATTAAACAGTTTCTTTGTAGACTCTCAGTCGGACAACCAAGGAAGATAAATAAAACAGCAAGCACAGTTAAGTGCTGCATGGTTTTCTGATGTCAGTCATTGGAATAAACTTCCCTTTGACAGATTTCAAACACTGGAGAATGTGAAAAGGCCAACCAACCAAACCAACGTTTTTTTTTTTTTTTAGCTAACATGGTCCCGAGAATATATGGCTGTCAAGATTGTGTCTATTTCACAGTGACAAAGTCTTTGAGACAAATCAAAAGGCTGATAGACCACTTTACTTTGAAGATAGGTCTCAAAGGATGAAACTTCTCTTCCAGGTAAAATTAAATAGCGTTTTCTCTGATCTCAGTTGGAGCTTACATGTAAGGCTTACTGACTGCCAAATCTGAGATCACACGGTTTTGAATATAACAAGCAAGGAAAGCTCTACAGCCACATAATTCAGGAGAGTCAACTACCATCCACAACTTCTGGATGGATTACCATGAAATTTTGTACATTCATGGTCCCCAGAGGGAGAAGCCTACTGACTTTGCTGATCCCTTCACTTTTCCAAGGGTGGGTGGCACTTATTTGTTTTGTACAAAATGTCTCGAGACCTATGGATTCCCATGAAATTTAGTGCAGACTTTCATGTTCCCCAAAGAATGACCTGTAATGAAGTTAGAGATTCCCAAACTCTTCATTAGTGCTACCATCAGGGCAAAACTTTTAATGTGTCCGGTACTTTGGTTTATGATACAATACAATACAATACCTATGACATTCCCATTAGCCTCAGCTGTACGTGCTAATTAGCAACTATTAGCAATCTAACTTGCCAAACTAATATAGTAAACATGGCTAATATTACCTGCTAGACATCAGCTTGTTAGAGAGACGCTAGCATGGTTGTAAACTCAGTCTTGTTACATTGTGTCCCTGGGGTGCTTGAATACTTTCCAGTGGCTGTTTCTTTTATATGTCTATGATTTTTTTTTTCATCACTGTTTTGAGCACACTCCCAGCAAGAGTCAAATAACCATTTGGGTTGATGCACAGGTACACACAATGTGTTTTTAAATCTGGTGCATGTTGGCTTCTCTGTGAGCCTCTGCAACCTATGATTACCCATAATAACCATCTCTGCATAGGTTCAAAGACATCTTTGTGCATCTTCTGAGAAGCATAATATTAGCTTCTGGGTGCTGTTTGGCTGTTAGCCAGTGTCAGTGTTAGTTACTTATAGTATGGTGATGGTAATATATGGTTTAGGAAACCACAAAGTAAAAAAACCCAAAACAAAACAAATATTGAAAAAATATTTATCCCTTTGAGACACAATTTTAATTTCAGTTGGTCTTGTGGGTTCCTTCTGAATTTGTGTGCTGCTTGAACAGTCATCATTATTGAACTTACACATACTGGTATCCAGAATTAAACAATGTATCTCAACCTGGCATGATTTGGACCAAATTAAACAAATTGGAGGTGTGATCTCACCCTCAGATTATGTTGAGTACCACCATTTCTACTACAGTTAGGCTTTATCTCACAACAGACCACAGAGGGGTGCCTTCCTCTCAGCCAGTCATGTGGCATACATGCTAAGAAGTAACACTAATTGCAAAAACACAGATTCTATACAATGGCTTTTCACCAAGTCTGGAAAGCCTCGGCTGTTGTGGTTTTTGTCCCAGTAGTGAAAAGACACAGTAGAGCCCATTCTGGCACAAAAGCACGATGCATGTACACTGGGTGAGGGGGGGTGTAGGGGAATGGGAAGCCATTTTTAGAAATTCAGGGGGCGTTCAGGGAACCATGGGCTGGTGAGAAAAAGCCCAGTGTGTTCCTGGTTCATGTTTCTCTCTCTCCTGCTGTGATAGTGTGTGTAGCTGGGTGAGCAGTAAAGGCTTTGCAGTTGTCACGACTGATCTTAATATTTTAGGTTTCAATGTGTGAATAACCTGCATTTTTTCACACAAAACAGACACCGAATAGTCGTGGCAGAAACAAGGGAATTCTTCAGCACGTGTAAGCAGAATCCAGTTTTTTAATTTGATGTTTAATGGGCAGAAAACTACATTATTCCTACATTACTGTATGTCTATTTTCCTGCTGCACTTATGGTGGCGTTAATGGTTACATTGGTTGGATATCTACATTACAGTAGAAATCTGTGTGGTGATGATGTACCCTAAAAATCACTGGGTTAAAAATGCACCCAGGGTGGGTCAATACAGCGCTGATGCAATAACGGATCAATTTTTACCCCAGTGATTTTTGAAGAGAGGGCTGTTCAAGACAAGAAATGCCTGTTTTTTTCTATGTTTTTTAACTGGATGAGTCATGCAAACATTTGTCACGACTGGTTCCAATATTGTGTGAATAATCAGTGGGCTGTACATACAATAAAACACAACAAACTTGAACAATAGACCTAGATTGTATGATGGGCCCAATATATTGGCAGAAATCAGGCGAACCTGACAGCATCAGCTGTCTTTCTGATTACTGGAACACGACTACATTTAAACTATGATTATGTGATTATGTAACATATGCTAAAGTGCAGTAATAAGCAATTACAGCACAAGGTAATGGGACACTGAATTTGCTTTCATTTCCCAAGACTCTCTTGAGTTAGTTGCTTTAAAGACATCATCATAATGTGACCTATCTGAGAACGAAGGGAATGGGATGACAAGCAGAGAACAACAAACATGTCTCCTGATGAGGTGAGGTCTGTTTACTTCTTGTTTTACTTCAGAGCTTAAACCACTGAAATGCTTTTCTGTGATGTGTTAAGACCTGCGATGGTGGCACAAGTAGAGAGGAGTCATGCAGTCAGACCACAAGTGTAGAATGGGTAATGTTAGTTATACAGCAATATCTATCTATCTTTCTTCTTGCATTTGCTACTATTAACCTTGATGCAAAGCTACAACGAATCGTGACCCCATAACCCCAGATATCTAAGTCACTCGGTGGTTATAAAGTTTATTACCATCACAGGATGGTAAGCATTCATTCTAACTGACTTTTAGGATGAAAACAGAGGAGCAACATCAGGCAGGTGTAAAGTAACAAAAAACACCAACTACTAAGACAAAAAATGTTTGTTGTTTTTTTTCAATTTAAGTCAAACCATGTAAAACTAGAAATATACTCTCAGTAGAGCGCAGATCTCTGCACAGTGTGTCTGGAGGCATGTGTGTGGAGAACAGGGAGCAAGCACAGGGCAGGCTGTGTGTATCCAGCATGAACCGGAATACGCAATCATTATGGAAATAGTGGGATGTAAATGCAGGATTTACACACTGAATATTCAATTTAAGCCAACTTTAGGATGTTCAAACCATGGAAAAGTTCAGGAAAACGTGTGGAAGCTGCTGAATCTTACAGAGAAGGACAGAGCAGGATATTTTGAGAAACTAAGGTTAATAGGTAGTGAAGATCCTGGCTGGCTCCTTCGTCTTGCAATAACCCGACAATTTTGCCCTCTATTTTTTATTACAAAGTGAACTACCTCGTTTTTATGCCGAGCCTCTACACAGCTGAAGACCTTAAGTGTTACAAAAGTTTGGAAACCTATAACGAGATGGTGTGTGGAGTGTGAGAGAGGCACTCATCAAAAATGTGTGCATTGTGAAACCGAAGAGAGGTGATCAACTGATCTTTACATTTTGGACATTTAACAAAATATTTAAGACTTTAAAGATTTCCTTGATATATCAGCAAATCCCCTAATTCTATTCAATTGAGTAAAGGTGTGTTTTAAAGCGTATGAATTTAACTTTTCATTTGTAAGAAAGATATTATAGATGTTAGCTTTTTTAAGATGAACAGTCACACTGTGAATGCCTAAGCCTTTAATTTATGTCAGTGAATGATGAATAGAGTGACAAACAGGTGCAACAGCGAGCCAAATAAGAGTTGTCATGACAGAAGAAAATATCTGTTTGTAATTAGTTATGTAGTGCTAATTAATTAAATGTAGAAAACTAACAGCAGAGCAGGCAGCACCTTAGCGTCTTTATTAATTTGATTAACTTTGATTAATTCTGTTTCAGAAAGTATAATCAAGAAAAATCTGTACTGTTGTGTTTCAGTAATATGCAAGGGAGACAGAAAGTTGAGAGGGTATAATGTCCACTATACAGTATGTGTGCATTCACCCGTTCAATAAGAAAGTGCATGTTCGATACATGTGAGTTAAGCCCAGAGGACTGGAGGGTGATATGTTCAGACAAGTGGTCCAGCACGAAGGCTCAAGAACAGCATCACTAGTTTCCAGCTGACCCCGCTGTAGCCTGGGAGACTCCTCACTCAGTCAGGCAGAAAAAAGAGAGACGAAGAAACCACATCAAGTCATGGGGGAGCTGATGGGAAAGTGATACACAGTGAGTGACCTGGAGAACAATGCATCTCTGCTCGGCCTGTGGGCTGCTGGCAGGCTGAGAGAGAGGAGATAGCAGAGACGTAGACTGACTCACTGAGCTGAGTCTCATAAGAGGAGCTGTGAGCGTGGTGATCCATATGTGGGAGGACAGGCTATGCTTTCACGTCCACTCCATCGTCTTTTAAAATGACAAGAAGTGGTTGTATTAAATTCCTAAGTGGCGATACGTGAGCAGATGTTCCCATGTGATAATAGAAGCTGTTTAACATATAGTGAGTTCACAGGAGCTTAAACATTTGTTGTTGTAAACACCTCTAGCTCTGGTGTTGCCACAATACCAGAATTCTGGCTTTGTACCCAAATTGTAGATATTCAAAACAACTACAACGCTCTAACCCACGAGAAAAAGCATGAAGCAATCCCACTGAACAACTGTGCTTAATTTTGTATCTTTATTTGGGTGTCTCTTTTATCACTGTGTGATGATATTTAGATATTTTCCTCAGATGGGACTCAGTTTAGGTTCTGGTGGGTTGCTACTGTACTGTGTGAGTGTTTGCCCCCACAGAGATTGATCTGTCCCACTGTGACACATCGAGGCAAATTGGAGTTGCTGGCTTCTTTCAAAGCTCTAGACTGTAAGTTTGGAATGTGTGGAATAAACCTCAATATAGCATTTGTAGTAACAAGCTGTTCTGTAAGTATAGAAGAATGACATTTAAAAGGTAAAGTTAAACAATTTAGGCATTATACCTTTCCAGTAGGGAGTTAATTCTGGTCATGTGCCACACATTATCATTCTGCTATACAGAAAAATGCCGTGCTTTGTTTGCATTGCTTTAAACCAATCACAAACATCTTGGGCAGAGCTATGCTGAGCAATGGTGCTGCTGCAAAATAACAGGAACTTGTTTTGGTGGAACACTTGCTTGCTGGGAAGCGAGCTCTGGCATTAAAATGGCTAAATTATCCAAAAAGGAACAGCAACCACTACGTTTGTACCATTAGCTTCCCAGGTGCTAATTTGTAATTTTCAGCATGCAGATTGCAGCTCAGAGGTTGTTGTTTCCCATAGATAGAAGAAGCCACGATGCCAACTGAAACTGAGCAACCAATGGCAGGCTTATACTCGCCCTGTGCATCCTGTGATTCGACTACATTGTGGGATTTTGACACGATACCCCTGGCTGTGCATCAATTTTGTGACTTATAAAAGAAAAAACTGTCAAATAGGAACCCGACCACGTTATGGGAGTGTAACGTTACATTGGTGGACTGTCCTTTTTCACGGCTGGGGACACATCACATGGTATACTTTGTTTTGAAAATGCACGGTACTT
This sequence comes from Lutjanus campechanus, assembly GCA_027495735.1. Lineage (NCBI taxonomy): Eukaryota > Metazoa > Chordata > Actinopteri > Lutjaniformes > Lutjanidae > Lutjanus > Lutjanus campechanus. The sequence goes on from JAJHUR010085501.1 coordinate 39,578, forward strand.
GTATTAAAACTGTTCAGCAGGATAAAGAATTCTCACTGTTAAACATATTAATTTAGAGCTTTCAATCACAACTTGTGGTCTTTCTCATTTTGTTATTCTTCCTCACTTGTTTTTGTGTTGTTACCCTTAATTGTTTGTTTCAGGTGAAAAGAGAAACTTCACACTCAATAACACATAAACCAAGTTTTTACATCACTAACATATGTGGATATGACGTGAGGCATACGTTGCATATCAGCACCACGATGTTCTTGTTGTAGTTCTCGTAACGGTGTGAGTGCATGTTGTGTTTGTTTGTCATAGTGCTGTTACTTATGTTTGTCTTGATTTCTGGCCAACTTTCTCTCCCACATGCACTTCACCATGGTCACTACCATCGTCTGTTTGTGGACTCTGAAAATGTAAAAATCTTACTTGATAGAGATAAAATGCTTCAGATGGCTGGAGACCCCGAGAAGCTTGCAGTGGTTAGTGGTGTAGCTGATGTTAGTCAGGATGATTTTCTTCTTATATGTTTTCCCCACTTCAAAGTCCTAAAACAGATCATTTACTGTGATGTTAGTGTGTTGGTATGAAAGTTGAACAATCAAAAATACACTGTTAATTTGACTTCAAACAGGAAAAATGCAAATTACAAGTATGCAAGCTGATTAGCATTTGTTCTATGAAGAGGCATAATTCGTAAAGTCTTTTCAGTAGTGATGTTTTGTACAGTAGTAGTGTGGTACCTTGAAGAGAATGACCTCTGGTTTGCTGATGAATGGAGGCCCTTTCAACTCTTTCCCTTGAACTTTTTTAACAGGCATGTTGAGCTTTCCACTGGCCATCGCAGGTTCCTCCTGCTTTACTTCTGTCTGCACCAGTGTTGTTTTCTCATTCAGGGGCTTCTGTAACCACACAAGGGAAACAGCTGGTAAAGTCATTATAAATAATCACTATTATAAAACTGTATAATTTTAACATAACAAACTTAAAATTCACTTACATAAACATGTGTCTTTATATGAAATTGGTTTAAAAGAAAGGCAGAAGTAGGAAATGTACAGTTTTTACTGTTCCTGTTGTTTCGCCTTTTTGTTTGATTTTCTCCTCTGAATGCTGAGGCTATGGCGTGAATACAAACTGTGTGCATTCATCTCTGATTGAGTAGAGATGTAAATATGCATCATATGCCATTAAGTGGACAAAAGATTAAACATCATTCAATACAGGATTAATGAAATGTAGATTAAAATAATAAGCTAGTGTGCTTTAATATGAACTGGTTGACATTACTACTGATTCATCTGTGTATGAACACAGAGCTTTATCTTTAACTACAATAAATGACACCAGAGTCAAAAAGTCATTTTCCATTGTGCAAAACTAATATCTGATATCAGTTTTTACAATCTTATGGGCATTATATGGTTAATATATAGTAAATAATGGCAGCTATTGGCTTAATGTATATACAGCGTATCGATACAAGCATAAATGCTTGCCGACAGGTAACAAGAAATTTGAGTACAGAAATGGTAAAGATATGTTTGAGGTGATTTAATAAAGATGTTGCTAGAACATAGTTTGTTCACCAGACAGGATGGAGATACTGAGTCACTTTTTGACTTAAGTAGGCTCATCTTATGATGACGTGTACATGCAGCTGGTCAGGGCAGACCATGTCAGACGTTTGCCAAAAAGCTAAACAGAGAATGGAGGATGAGGGAGTGGGAGAGAGGCATACTTTCCTATAAGACTTTGTTTCCACCACAGCCCACATCTGTACAGCTAACAACGAAATCTGTCTGAGTGTTCACTGGATCAGCAGTGCAACAAGCATGCTAATAATATAAAACAACAATATATACAATGTAACAAGTGATGTACCTGATTACTTTTGATACAAAGTGATAAGTTGAGTAATTTTGTTACTTTTTAAAGGAGTAATATGTAAAAAGTAACCTGATATATATTTATTGGATTTTGAAAACCCTCCAATATTAATATTGCTATCAGCCTAAAAATTCTGTGTGGGTCAGGCTATAATAGTGCTGATACCAAAATGATACTTTTTCCTATACCTTTGAATTGAAATCCACAAATGGAATCTAATCAGCATTTGATAACAGCTACCAGTACCTGACTATTTTAACACTGGGCCCTAGCAACACATTTTAGACAGCAATAAAACATATTGAGGTTCAACAACAAGCTGATTCAGAATATGTGATGCTGTCAGGTGGTGTGAAAACAAAAGAGATAAACTATGTCTTTGAAACCTTTAAAAGTGATAAATTTATCATCATGTGAAACTGTGTTTTTAACACCCCTTTTTATAGCTCTGTCATTTTACCTCTGTTCTATTTTTTTCTGTATTGTAAAGCACTTTTCATCATCATTCTCCCCCTCATGAATCATCTTATTAGCTTTATTACAGTGCTGTGCTCATCTAGCGCACTAGCCATTACTGTGTTGAGAAGTAGCCTTTGATGAGGGCATGAGTCTGATCTGTGTGTTAGGAGGAGAGATCATTTCCACTCGACTGGGTACTTGCTCAGAGCTCTGGAGCTGTAGCACCACGCTCGCTATGAGGCCTCAAAGGCACCAACACAATGAGAAGTGATGCCTGTCGCCCCACATTTCAAGTATGTGTGTGTGGGGGGGATGTTGGATGAGATGGAGAGCCATCTCACCTCCATGGCAGTGAGCTAGACTTCAAGAAATGTCAGAGCTGGTGCTGTCACTGTGATGCAACTCAGTATCAATATGATGGAGATTGACTGACGTATTTGTTGAGAGGAATTGAAAAAAAGGCCTCTCTAAAAGGTCCACAGTGTTCTCAGACTGTAGTGAGCCAGTGCTAGTTGCCTACAGGTACTCAGTGTACTGTGTGCTAATGTGTTCATATTACTCAGGACATGTTTGGGTTGTGGACAAAAAAATACATTTGAGGACATCCTCATGGGCTTAGGGAAACACTGATCAACATTTTTCTCCATTTTCTGACATTTAATGGATGAAACAACTTATTGATTAATTGATAAATTAACATTGATAGCACCGATACCCCCACGATAATGTACCACAAATAATGCTGCCCCAACTTAAAGAATTGTTGGATAATATGTTTCTGAACTGTCATGTGATTAATATTATAGTAATAAGCAATTCTTTTCATTATAGATTTTTTTTTCAAACTAATTATTTCATCGGTAAGTCAATAAAATGTCAGAAAATAGTAGAAAACAGAATTTCTCATTCTGAGACGTCTTCAGATGTCTTGTTTTGTCTGACCAACAATCCAAAACTCAAAGACATTAATTTTAGATATAAAAAGTTATAGAACAATTATAAGACAGTTATAAAACAGTCAAAAGTAGCGATCCATAATCAATTTGATGAGCTGCTCTCAATGAATGTTCCACATTTGATCTGATAAATGCCTTTTAAAGACATAACAAAAATTGTTGAGTAAATTTCTGTTGATTGATTAATCAATGAATTGACTAATTATTACAGCACTAGTTGTTTGCATCCCTGATGTAAATTGTCTTATTTCAACAGTGTTGGCAAACAGAAAAGGTAATAACATTGTGATAGTGGGGTAATAGTTTGATTAAAAAAAAAAGATATAATAATTAAATAGTATCACCAGTAATAACCAGGTAACAGCTTGGTTTTAACAATGGGTAATATTAAACTAGAATTTATGTAACAGGGTAAAAATGGGCCAAAAACAAATGGTAATAATAAGCAGACACATTTAGAAAGAGCAATGAGGGAAACTATTTGGTAATGTTATTATATATTGGTATATTAATATTTTGGTACCAGTAAGGTGACCTACTAACAATAAAATCAGCACAATGTTTGAATTAACTGGTAAATTGGAGAGATTACTGTTGTAATAATCTAATAACCAAATAATAATGGTAATATAGGTTGATAGGTTGCATATTATAACGCAAAAATTCAACCTTATTTTCCAAACAGTCCCTTTTGTTTCAAGCTAAAACTGTACAAATTACATGTTTAATGCTGTGCTGTGTTGCCTGGAAACACTTGTGGTAGTTTATGTGTAATGACCAGGATTCAGGGCTGTACAATGCTAAGCTACCTTCTTCTATTTTAAGTCATGATAATAGATTAAACAAAATATAAATTAAAATCACAAATAACATTACAAATTACCTCTTTATTATCAAACTATGACCCAATGTTACCATGTTATTACTGATGTAAAGTGCAAGCCTTTTATTAATGTTGAAAACTTGGATCACTCAAGCTCTTCCTAATTCCCTCAGCACTGTGGCCTGATTGTTGACATGGGAAGTGTTTAAACAGAGTTGTGCAGCTTCTGTGACACATGATGTGTTTTTGCCATGCAATGAGCTTCACAGGGAGGATGTAGACGTTCCCCCTCCTAATCCCACCCCCCTAATGCAGGTGACCTGACCAACTAGCAGAAGTGTGTAGTGCAGGAATGAGAACGTGATGCCGCAGTGGTTCGGCACCCTGACACTGAGGTGTGTTTACTGGAACACTCTAACAAGCTAGAGGTACAGCTACTGGGGATTGAGCCGGTGGTTTATGCCTGTCCTTACCCAAGCAACCTCAACCCCAATTTTCCACCAGCCTGAACAAGAAATTAGTTGAATCAGCTTTGTTGTTTACATCAAATCTGCAATGCAACAATCGCAAATCAATCAGATATTGTTTTTTTCAGGAAACTTATTTATATTACATGCTTCAGTTTACAGGTGGGGAATTCATGTGTTGAAAAATATGCACTAAGCATATCCACAGAAAAATGATGCGCCTGCTGTGAATGGGACATGATTTATGAGTGTTTAATTTTAGCAGCTTGCAGGGATTTGCTTTTAGTTGGCGGTGGCTGTTGTTTTAGTGCACCTTGCAGTTCTGGTCCCACAGCCCAGAGAACTCAGGCTCAGTCAGGCTTTCGGCAAGGATCTGGTGGTCCACTTCCTGGTACGTGGTGTCTTCTAGGTCCTCAACATCAGAGGAAGCTGACGATGAGCTGCTGGTGTCGCTGAACTCTCTTAACTGCAGGACAAACATACACACACTTTGGGTTACAATTGTTCAAATTGCACTTGATTTTTCATAATTTCTCAAATATAATCTCAGATGTTATGAACTGCTCACTATTGTGGGTGCCTCAGCAGCTGATGGGGGTCTTGGATCCAGGTAATAAAGGAGCTTCTCCCTTGCCCTCCCCAGAGATGGCAACCTGTCAGTGGTTGAGGGTTTAAGCAGCCGTGCCTGCTGCCTCTTTTTGCTCTTCACCAGCTGTTCCTCCTGAAGGATTTTTGCCACAATCTCCACTCTCTTTGACTTCTGCTTCTCTGCGAATTCCCTGAGAAGGGCAAATCAACAGCACTGCATTACACTGAAATGCGGTCATGTATTCCTCAGCACACAGCGAGAGAAAACACCCACACACTGCTGCATGGAGTGGGAGTAGAGGACATGCATGTGGGAGAGGAGAGGAGAAGAGAGGAGAGGAGAGGACGTACTCTTGTTTTCGTTGTATCTCTTCTAGTTGTTTCTGTTGGTACATATGCTTGATACTGTTGATGCCTTGGGCCTGCAGGGATTCTCTCGTTTGTCTCTCTTGCTGCTCTTTCTTCTGGGCATTTGCTTTGGCTCTTCTTTGTCGGACCCGTAAGGTCTCCTAAAGAAACCACACAAGATTAATGAAGCTGCATTTGACCACATAAAGACTTGATGATTTGAAATAGGAGAAATGTGAGAGAGAATGTTACAGAGCTATTTTTCTTCCTCTGAAATGTACCTGTTTAGTGTTGCATTGAAAAATAAGGCACTAAGCATGATGATGATAGCATTGCAACATCATGACGATGTCAAAAACAGCGACAATAGCAGAGCTGAATTTACCACACTTGGGAGGGAAAATAAGGTTTCTGCTTCAGATCTCTCGTAGCTATGTAGGAGGAGAATTTGGTCAGAGTGGATGGAATAAGTACATCCAGGTCCTAATGGCATTAAATGTGTGATGATTTGGCTTCCTAATGTAGCTGATCAAATGTTACAGTCCGGGTTAAATGCAAAATTGCTATTCCTGTACGATAAAGTTATTTTCAATGTACGGTTCACATTATTACAGACACTATTGCAATTTCATAGTATTCATGAAATTCATAGTGTAAAAACTACAGAGGACAGCACAACAATTCCCTACAGGGATAAATTAAGAGCTACCAAATTTATGTAACAGCAGGATCATTCTGCTATTAGCAGCACCACTGTTAGTGCCGACAAAGTCTGCATAAATTCCTTCATATTAATATTGTTAGGCTACCGCATTATATTCGTGTTTGTCTGCTGAACAGTTTTGTTTATAGAGTTGTGATGCTACCCTGAATGCTGTTTCAGCAAATGTGTCCAGCTTTGGCTGCTATTAGTCATATATAGTAGCCTAATGTTAATTCAGTGAAACATAAACAGTTCAAGGTCCGGTGTCCAGATTTCGGGGGATCTATTGGGAGAATATGGCAGAAATGGAATATAATGTTCACAGGTATGTTTTCATTTGAAAATAAGAATTGTCATGTTTTAGTTTCCTTTATATCTACAGAGGAACTGGGTTCTCTTCCACAGAGGCTGCCATGCTTCTACAGTAGCTCAGAGTGGTAAAACCAAACACTGCCTCTAGATGTGGTCTTCTGTGTTTTTCGCAGGTTTTGCAGCTGCCGCAGGTTCTCCTATACACTTCGAAGGGGAGGGTGATATGAGTGTTACTCAGTTGGTTCCAATCTGCAGTCTCACTGCGAGACGCCACTAAATCCTACACACTGTTCCCTTAAAGTTGTCAGGCTACGGACAATATTACGTAAATGAAATCTTCAGTTTGGTGCAGTTTTGTTTTGATTTTGGATGAGGTTATGTATACACACTTGTAAATAAACAACACTGCATTTGACATCCCTTAGATATAATGTTAAAATGCTAACAATTTTGTTTAGCATTATGTTCTGTTAAGTAGTGCACATAAATTAAGTAATTCAAGAGCATGAATTAGTAATTTGTGTGCACTTACTTACTTTATTTACCCATGACATGTGCCAGGCTGCATTAAACTTGTTTGTACTTTTTAATATTGTCCTACATGCTTGTAAATGATAAATGAGGAATATGTTTGTAATTTCAATCTTATATTCAGTTTTTAGGATGACTTTGCAACATCTTTCCAGGGACTACAGATGAAAAATAGCCTCTTGGCTAACTCTGGCATATTTACAGCAGTGTTTATTAATGTGTACTGTCACTGTTCAATAAATTAACAACAACAACAAAAAAATACTACTGGTGCTTTGCTTTAAATGCATTACGACAAAATTATGACACTAGACTAGAGGTAAACATAATTATTATTAAATGACAAAAATCAAAATTACATTCAGTTTCATACATGAATTTAACTATAGTTACATGTGTGCATATTTGTGATGCACTCACAGTGTGCTTACATTACCATTTCAGCACAAATCAAATTAGGCCAACTTGCATCACTACTGTATGTGTTTAAACTTCATGAGTGTATATGGCAGCACTAAATACGGTTTGTACTTAAACGGTTGTTCAAGTATGCACACAGGAATGATCTTATATTATATATATAATGATCTATAAACATGGTAGCTGCAGAAAGTGTTAATAATACATATAACACTTAATAATACATAAGGCTACAGCTCGTGTATCTCATCATCACTGCTAAAACAATGACCATAATGCTACAGTATCAGAATGGGAGGATGCTGTTGCTTACTTGGGTGACGGCTATGTTTGATTTCAGTGACTTGACAGCCTGAATCCTCTTTTCAAGTAACTCCCTGTTCTGCTGCTCCTTCTCGGCCTCTTTCTGATGCATCCTGAATGAAACGGGGACAATTGCAAAGCATGTGAGTGCTCACACACAACACAGAGGGAAAAACAAATCTGCCATCCCTGCAAGGGATTGAAACTTCCAGGAACTACGCATCACTGAAGTTAATTATCATAACTCAGAGAAATGCTTTATTCTCGGTAACTATAACTCATCAAGCTGTCACATGTTAAGTTTTACTGAGAGACACTCAGTTATGATTGATCGGAAGGTCTGTCTTGTTTTCAGAAAATCTCAAAATGTCTACCAGTCATTCTGTTTAAATTACCAGATACAAATCTTACTTTACAAACAAAGATGTTAATAAAAACGAATGACCTTTATGGGAAATCAAAATTTATGAGGAATAAGAAACAGATGAAGTAATCAGGCAGACCCAGAACACAAAACAAAACAGAAGATAATCATTATAAAGAAAGATAGAAATCAACAACTTTGGTGGTCAACCTCTTTCAGATTTTCTTCTACAAACCTGTTATCTAGCAAATCTAGCAAAATGAGCTCGCAATTTCAATAATTGAAATCCACAACAGACTTGGTGATGTGTAGGTTGGTGACCACTCAAACCTACTTGTGATATCCAGCTAAAAAAAGAAAGCACCAGTGTGTAACATTTACAGGGATTTTTTGGCGGCATATTGAGTAAATGGAATATAATATTCATAAGTATGTTTTCATTAGTGTATATTCACCTGAAAATAAGAATTGTTGTGTTTTTGTGACCTTTGAATGAACTGTTTTTAATTTACAGAGGCCACCATGTTGCACTGTCATGTTTCTACTGCAGACTAGAATGGACAAACCAAACACTGGCTATTGATTCAGCCTTCTGTGTTTCGTGGCCACCGTAGGTTTTCCTGCACGCTTGGAAGGAGAGGGTGACACGGGGTGTTTGTAATCTGCAAGTTCACAGCTAGATGTCTCTAAATCCTACACACTGGTCCTTGAAAAGACAACAAAGGGTAGCTTACTGGTCGTTACATCACACAAGTCATACAGAGACTAAAGTCTTTTTACAGAAAGATTTAACAATGTTACAGTTGTAAGGGCATAAAACCAATGATCTGTTGATCTTTACAAATCAAGATTCAACAGTCTAACAATAGCATAACCGTCAGTGCAAAAACAATATGTTTAAATAAAAAAATTGAGTTTAATCATGACCTTGAAATCAAAAATCACATCATGAATTGGAGAATCGTGACACCCCTAATAAATGGCAATAATTATATTTTGCTGGTTGGCAAGTTTTCACAGTATAAGGACTGTAGGATAATCCACTCAAAGCTGAAAAATGCACATGTTGCAAGAGGGGTTTTAGTCATCATATTGTGACTTTCTGACTTACCTACCCTGTTTAAAAAACTGGTCAATATAAAGCTTAATTTCATAAGACAGCTGAGCATTGTAGTTAATGCCTTTTTTTTCAAACAGGGGTAAACAGTGTGCCTGTATGTTCATGGTAATGAAGGAACATGTGACCCAGTGTAAGAGTGTGTATATAATATTGGCACCCTTATCTTTTAAGGTTTTGAGGTGGACCTAAGGTGACTATATTGAATTTCCAAAGCTCCAATTGGCAACAAGGACACTTATGTTAGGGGAGACCGGTCAAAGTCACATGAGCCCACTGTCAGCCTACACTTGTACAGACCAGAACAAAGCCTCAATTTCATGTACAAGACAGTGTTTTTTATAGTCAGTATTTTTGGAAAATATGATGACTAACTTGCATCACTTTTTTTGCCCCTTTTCTGTACGAATTTAAGTTCTTTCAAGCGTCTTGTCTGGCCTGCTTGTCACATATTTTGCCAGTATGAGCGAATGATCAATAGGATGTGTCAATCTCCAATGAGTCCTCTGAGAGACATCATATTCTTGTTGTAGTCTCAGCCATGTTTATTGGCTTAACAGCTGATTACCTTTTAATGGTCTCTTTCAAGTGCTTGGCAGCTATCTTGCGATTCGCCTGGGCTGCTTCAATTTTCCTCTGACATTCAGCCTCCTCTTTCTTCAGCATGGCTGCCTGTTTACTATCAGAACACAATCACAGACACTTCAGCAGATATCAGTCTTTACATGGCCTTTTAAGGTTCATATAACTGGTTCCCCAGACATGAAAAATAAATGAAAAATTAGGACAATCTCACAGGACCAAAAGCACTCTGACAGGGGGTGATACATCATGTATTACGCACAAAAATGCATGAATAGAAAATACGCTTGTTTTCCCTACTCCCTAAGATGCTGTATCTTGCGCTGCAGGTTCTGGCTGGCTTTCCTTTCCTGCTGCAGCCTTGTCGCTGCCTTCTGGACCTTAAGGACCTGGAAGACCCGCTCCTCCTCCTGCACCTCCTGCCGGAGCGGGGAGAACCTGCCAAGTTCCACCTCTACCTCTGCCAGCTCCAGTCTGTGGAGCAGAGATATACAATGAGAAGGATGCAGATAGAAAATGAAGTTAAAAATGCTGACAGATAGTGTATTTTATCTACTAATAGAGTACAGTCATTTACTGTAACATTTAATGGGTGATTGTTTTAAAAGCCTTCGAAACAGCATTCAGACGGAATATTCCTTTAGAAAATCTGTCAGTTCTTTAAAGGTACAGTTCACTCAATGTTTACATTAATGTTTACATCCTACACTGTCGCCTGCATGAGTCTCTCATCCATCAGTAGATGCACGCTTCCTTCTGCCCTGCGATACGATTGGTGGGTGTAGAAAATAGTTTCTACATAAAACTGCTCACAACATGCAGGGTGCCATCAGCTGATATCTCCAATACTCGGAAACTCATACCAAAATAATCTAAATGTAAAAGTAGCACTACAGGTAAAAAGAAAAACATGTATTGCTGATTTTGGGGTGAACTGTCCCTTTAAAGCAGAATGAGGCAGGATTCCTTATAGTTTTTTTTTTTTTTTTTACAAAACAAGCAAAACTGCCTCAGACCACACTGGAATGATTTTTCTAATATAAAGTCTAACATTATAAAGGCAAAGTTTTTCTTGCATACCAAACTCTTGGGATATTAGCATGCCATAATTGCTTGCCTGGCAGTAAAAGCCTCCCAGCAAAGATGATTGTTTACAGCATTTATCACTGTGGCATGACTAAAAAGAGCACTGTGTTAGAAAAAACACAAGGGGCTGAACTGGTGTGGGCGTGTGGTTGAGATGCTGAAATACAATCCAGAAAGTCCAGTTTGAGGATGCAGTGCTCCCTTTTGCTGTGTTTCCACCCAAAGTAGCCAGAACTTTTAGCCCCAGGAACAACTTTTCAAGGAACTAAAAGGTTCTTTCAGCCTGTTGTCTGTGTTTCCACTGCAATCTAAAAACCAATGAAGTAGCGCTAAATGATTTCGAAAGAATTTCTAACTGCAATCATTTTGACCGATATTGCAATTGTGATATGATTTGTGATATCACAGGTAATGATAATTTTTACATCACTTTTCTCATTCTCATTGAAAAACATATTAAAATGATTATGAAGTGATTATGATGTGATTTTTGCAGGCATCTGTAGACTATGATGTGCAGGCCAGGACTTCTTTGCAGCATGACAATATTACATTAAAGATGGTGTTTTGACACACATTTTGCCTTTAACAAATATTGCACCTAGTGCGATTTGAAATTGCAGAGGGCCAAATTGTAATTTTAAATAAAATTTAGATCAATCATTCAGGCCTACTGCGGAGATTAGGCAAATCAATCCGTTAACTTATGAAAAAAACAATAGTTGTTTTTTACATGTCAATGACACCATGTAAAGCAATAGAAAAGCATGGAGGAGTTTGAAGTCATGCTGCTGTTGATTAACTTTACTGCTGCAAATGGGGTCACTGAGTCAAAGAGACAAACAGCTGTAGCAAAACAAAAACAGGTTTGCAGCTGCAGATTTTTTAAAATGGTGGCTGACATATTCAGCGCTGCAAGTTCCACCTCAAAAGTTTCTGTACTTCTGGAAAGTATTGTGAATAAAATAATGCCACCAAACTTAATTTCGACCCTGGAACTCCTCCAAAGGTTCCTAGTCCGCAAGAAAGTTCTTGCGGTGGAAAATAGGAGGGGGCTGCATTTTTCACACTGTACTAATGCTTGTCAGGACAAGACCTTACTGTCAAACCTTTTTCCTCTCTGACTCACTCTTGTTGCTTCAGCTTAGTGTTGATATGGCCCTCCAGCTCCTCCTCACTCTGCAGCTTCTGACACAGATGCTTATGCTGGGCTCGCAAACGAAACACTGCCACACTGCAGAGTAAAATAAACAAAGAGAGGAATACACAGGGTTTCAGAAAAACAGAACCATCTCAGACATGAATATAAAATACAGAGCAGTCAGTGTTTGTTACTTGTGAAATCACCTGTTGTCTTCCGCTTTCTGTCGCTCTATGTCTTTCTCCAAGTTATCCCTCTGCTCCACCAAAGTCTCAATGTTCTGACGACAGAGTTTAAGCTCTTCTCTGGAAAAAAGAAACATGAGATAACAGAGGCAAGTTCAAGTGTTGACATCGAGGAACATCCAGGATCAAAGTCAATCAGAAGGAACATTTTCAGGGCTGTTGAAGTGCAATATGTTCAGAGCATCAGGCTAATAGATTTCCTTGTGGCCATCACAACAAAAAGGAAGGCAATTATGTCAGCTAACAAGGTAATCTATTGAAGATATTGAAAAGCTGAGAGTGGACACACACACTCCTCAACAGCTTTAATTGCCCAATGTTCTTTTTGCAGTCTAATGGTGTGCAACACAGCAATCTGTGACTGGGTAAAAGACTGTCATAAAAAGAAGATCACAGCACATCGTACAGTACAAGCTGCAGATTGGTTAAATGCCAGGTGTACTTGGGTTCCATTAAATTCATGTTTGATCAGAGCGCAGAACAGCTCCACTATGACCTTTGATTTTTTTGTGCGAAAGGAAAATGGCAGCCATTTTTGCTGGGGACTGCATCACAGTTCATCGGGTGCTTAATGGTTCGCAGTGCAGACAAATAAAAAAGGAGGGAAGAAAAGTGGGAAGAGAGGACATTATGGGAAATGTTCTCTCTTCAGCTGAAATGATTTCCTGCAAATTGCTGAATCAATTGGTACAAAAATGACTGGCCCCGTGTGAAGAGGGCAAGAAGGGGAAGACCTGGGAAAGTGGAATAATACTGAAACTGAAAAGATTGCGGGAAACACAAAACACAACAACCTGTCACTAATAATTTTTTTTGCATTCTTGCTTTAAAAGAAGCAAAGCTTCCATTATGTGTACAGGTTTCAGTTGTCTAGAAAGGCACAGGGATCACTATCTAGGTTAAGGAGCTACTGTGGCTCTAGAGGTTTGTTGGTTGCCAGATCCAAACCTGGCTTTCAGCACGCCATGCTCCTTCTGTCGGTGAAAACAGTCCAGCTGGTCCAGGTTTCGTCTCAGCTTGAACATCCGTGCTGTCGCGGCATAACTCCTCTTCTTACCATCGTCGGCTGCAGCCAAAGGGTCACCATTGCTATCACCATCATCATCGTCCTCTCTTTGGACAGATGCAAAATGACATTTAGGAAAACTTGCATGTTTAATGCAAAATCTGATTATTCGTTATAGACATACATACTTATACTATATTGTAAATGAGGTCTCTGCCTCTGTGTATTTTCTGAGTTAAAATAAGGGTTGAACAAATAAATTAAAGAAGCATAAATAGAATAATGCCACTCTTATGCCTGGAGGTGTTTGCACCGAGGTTTTACGATGTACAAAACATAATTAAGTAATTTTGGGGAAAAAACAGAATTGAGCTTTATTATTTTCTATTAAAATATCACATGGAGAATCACAATAAGTCACAGTGACTTGATGTTCTAAATACTGGGAGGGAGATAACAGGATTAAGGATTAATTGCTTACGTAGGCATTTGTATTTCAATGTCTAAATATGGTGTGATTCCCAGAAAAGCAAAAAACACCCACTCATACAACTCCTCTAACCACTCCAAATCAGGAGGAAGTGCTGGCTCATCATCTTTAAAGGTCTCCTGGCCTGGACCATCCTCTGAAATATACAGTATATCACAATTCAGTGAGGATATCACAGTCTCTTAAAATAACGAGGGCAAAATAAACAATTATGTGTATATGTAATTATGAATTAAAGAGAAGAATATATCTTAGCCCACAAGCTAAATTTTGCAAACAAGGCAGCAGCAGGAGCTGTCACTCACCCTCACTGCCCTCATCAGTGCTCAGGTGGACAGCCAGCTCTCCACATCTGTCTGAGGTCATATCACATGGACTTTCCCTGTCTTCGACATCCATTTCACCTTATTTATAAATAACACAGGCACATATTATCAGACAAACGTATGGGTCATGAGCAATCATTAACGGTCACTTCTTTCATTCAGCAGACACCCCTTTAGCTTAATTCTTTAACATAATTTCAATTTTAGGTCATGTTACTTGTCACAATTGTACTGACACAGCCCTTAATCTAATTGAAAACGTCGAAATTGCATTTTAAAATGTTTTTTGGTCGACGAGTGGCTCTTACTGGTTTGCAGAAAATGTTAAGCCAAATTTTTTAGGCGTGTGACATAATCAGTATGTCAGACAATATTCAGTAACCAGATTTTTGAATGGACTTGGTGTCTCGTTTACTCGACAGGAGCTAGCTTGGTGAGATAATAAGCTAAGCAGCTAATGTACAATTAACGCTGAATATAGGCGTGTAAGTTGAAAACTTCATTTAAAAAACATCAAGTCGTTACCTCGCTAAGCTAGGCTTTCCTTCTCTTGGGAAGATATCCTCTCAGATCTACTTTTTCTCGCAGCACAAGTTACACCGCCATGTTTGTTAGCGTTTCCAAGGAGACAAGACGCAAGGGGCGTGGCCTCGATGCCCCTCGAGACGTCTATCAACTGAACTTCCAACTGAAACCAACTGCTGCGGGTGAAAAGGTGATACTGACCGAAATCTTTGCAGGGATAAACCATAAGGTCTGTCGACATTACCCAATAAATTAATAATTATTAATACTATTAATAAATAGTACCTGAAATCCATGTTAAAGCAAGGAAAATTAAAAAAAAAAAATCCTGGTGTTATAGTAGGGAAATCAGCAGACCCTTTCCACAGCAGCCATTGGCATAAAATAGTGGGATAAACACAGGTGTTACCAGTGATACTAATTAAGGTTCTGTCCCATTCAGCTCAAACAGAGTCAGGATGCTGATATTGTGCATGTCAGCTCACTGAAAAGGCTCTGCTGCACTAAATGGAAGGAGACTTAATTAGTATCATTGGTAACACCTGTTTTTATCCTGCTTCGGCTGCTGTGAAAAGGGTCTATTAAAAGCATATTATAATAGCCTATTGAATTAGTGACGCAGACAGTTTTCTACTCACAATAACAGTGATCTTTTGTGACTTTCTAACAGTTGTTAATATGATTTTCTTCACCAACATTGGTTTATTTCTTTTGACTGATATCAGTCAAGCAACACTCAGCAGAAAATATCTCATCTGGTTCAGAAAGGATGATAAATCTGTAAGTTGTGCAAAATCCTTTGTCAAGCTTGCAAGATACAGTACGGCCCTATCTGATTTACACTGGGAAAAGACATTAATTTGTAGTTGATCAGTGTTGCACTGGCACAATGGGCTTTTTGCTGGAAAGATTCTCTTTTATTTGACATAATAAAGCTTTCTTTCAATTCATCGCACTGTTGAAGAGGGATTCAGAAGAGGAGGAAGGAGAGAAGTGTGTCCTACACAGGAATATTTCATATCACCATGGGAGACTGAATAAATAAATAGTATGAGTGTGCATGTGTGTGATGTAGGATACGGGGCAGGTTTTGTTGGAGAGATGAAGGCAGAGCAAAATAACAGCGAGGGAAACAAAGACATAAAGAATGGCTCAACAGGAGGAAAACAGAGTGAGCAGGGAAAGAGAATACATGAGGGTGAGACGAATAAAAGGAATAAGGAATAGTTTGTGTTCGAGAGACATAGAATACAATACCAGTGCATTGCAGCGTGTACTGTAGCCTGGTATCTTCATATCAAAAGAATTTCCAGTGCAAATCCAAGCGGAAGGTCCGGTGGGAGGGAAAGACAGTGGTTGACTTCGGGCCTGTCTCGTCTCCCCAGGGTGAGACAGCAGAAACCAGGGCAGGTGCACTGCTGCAGCTATGCACTGAACTCCCCACAGCACATAAAAGAGGTTATGTTTAATGAGGGGGAAATAAAGGCCTGAAAGTTCTAGCAGAATTTATCACTGCAATTTATAAATCCTTGAACCAATGTACATAATATTTCTATAGTTCCTGTGGTGAGTGAGTGTTTATAACTTAACCTTATTGTTTTGTTTTTGCTGTATAATCTATTTTAACATTTGTCAAGGCGTCTTGTATTCAGGGACCTTAAACTTCATACTGTTTTACAGTTGGTGGGTAGTAGGGCTGCAACTAATGATTATTTTCGTAGTCAATTAATCTGTCATTTATTTTCTTGATTAATCGATTAATAGTTGTTTGATTTTAAAATTTAAAATTTAAAATGTCAGAACATGGTCTCACAGAGGAGTAAAGAAACCAAAAAATATTCACACCTAAGAAGCTGGTGAATTTTGACTTTACTTCTTAAAAAATTACACAAACAAATTTATTGATTTTCAAAATAGTTGCAGACTAATTTAAAAATCCATTAATATTTGATTAATCATTGCAGCCCTAGTGGGTAGACAAAATAATGTGAACACCCAGAAAGACCTATACATAACAGTAAACTGAATGCAGTTTATCTTCTGACATTCAGCACTTTGAAATGTGAGTTTTGAGACAAAACCATCCGAGCTTAAGAGCAACGAGATACATAAGCTGACAAATACAAAGCTGACTAACCGGCACTTGGTTGTTTGCATATGAATACCTCAAGTACTCTACAATTCTACTTCACGTTAAATATCTTAAGTACATCTCTACAGTGTGGGTATTACTGCATCAATACTGACGATTCTTTTTAAAATGTGTCTCTCCCCACACTTTCTTAAAGTTATTGATTTACCCTACATACAGTGGGCATGTGGTACTAAAAATGTAGTATTCTCTAGTCTTATTATACTGTGAATGTTTTTAATATTCCTGCATCAGATAATACATGGATTATTTCTATATTATGTCTGTGGTGTCATTACAGATGATGATGGTTTATATTCTGGTATATTGTTTCTCTGTGTGGTGTTTAATGATGACAGCATTCACAGCACTGCTTTGCTAAATGGGATTGGGTTGTTTTTTTTTATCCCTTCATTTGATGGTTAGAAGTAGAGACATGAAAGGAAAGGAGTCAAGCCAAGTCAAGTCAAGTGAAGAAGAACTTTATTTGTCCCTAAAGGGGCAGTTGGAGGGGAGAGAGCGAGATGCAGAATGGCATGCAATGAATGGATATGTCAGTAGTGGTCTTATTGTACTTGACTGATATTTTATTTAATCTCCGCTGGGTTCCTATAGAGGCTAAATCTCTTCTAATTATGGTCTTTGGTGCCTGACGTGAAAATTGTTATAACCTCTGTGCTAAAGTAACGTGACCCTGATATGAGAAACATTCTGATCTAGTACACGTGCATTAGAACAGAGTTATATAACAGTCTGGAGTGGAGGTGTTCAGCTAAGTGATCGGAGAAGTTCCTCATTTCTTCACATTATTCTCCTGACCATGAAGCCCATGTCAGCCCGGGGCAGTCAGCTGTACAGGTCCCATTAGGAATTGTCTAATTTCATGAGAACTCCCCACCAATTGTCCTCATTAGAGAGTATGGTAACACTTTACAATACGATACACAAAAATGTGAGTAGTTACAAGGTAGAAGTGAGGAATGAGTCAGGAGTGACCGATAATTAATGAACTGTTAATGATAATTCCTGATTTGATGACTGTGTAATAATAATAATAATGCATTATACTTGTATAGCGCTTTTCAAGACACTCAAAGATAGATAATAATGAGTTACAAGAGAACAAGCTTGGAGATGCTAATAAATAATTAGATAATGATTAGTTCATTAATATCTGTTATCAACACAATGAAGACTTTCTTCGTGAGTCATCCCTGATTAACGCTGAACAAACAGCGGAGTGGCACAAATTTCTTAATCATTAGTTACTCTTGTTGTGCCCCCTCAAATAAAGTGATACGTCATACTGAGTAGTTACTGGACTTTCATCATGAAGTTATGAGGTAGTAACTACGCAGTATGATGTATCACTACTTGAGGGGGCACATCAAGAAATTAGTTGAGATTCATGAGTCAGTGTGTAGATTCACAGATAAATATGAACTAATCATTACCTAATGATTTATTGGTATAGTTATCTCCTCTTCTGTTGGTATCTGATGGAACCTTGGTCAACTTTCTTCTTTCCTTTCTTCTTTCCTTTTTTCTTTCCTTTTACTTGCACTTATATGCTATATTTGATTCTTGTCTATGTTTAAGAAAACCACATTTTGAAGAGGATTAAAAGTTGTTGCTTTGAACTTTGACGATGGTTAAATTTAGAATATTCTGAGGCACCTGTAAAAGTAACATCATATCTTAAATTAGTTCATGTTAGCAAAATGCTAGCTAACAATTGATTTAGATTAGCTAGCTAGTTAGCTGGTGTTTGCCAACATTAGCTAACAAGATGTGACTATACATTGCTTTTACAGGTCCCCCAGCAACATTTTCAAAATGTGGTTTGCTGTTTTAACACAAACAAGCCTAGGACAATAGCATATCTATCCCCCCAAAGTAACCAGAACTTTTAGTCCCAGGGGCAACTTTTCAAGGAACTATAGGGTTCCTTCAGCCCATTATCTGCCTTCCCACTGCAGTCTTAAGACCTACAAAGATTAGGCAAATTAAATCTACTGATGTATGAAAAAGTGACGGCTGCTTTTACACTGAAATAGAAAGCTGTGAGTATTCGACCAATC
>JAJHUR010085502.1:0-11970 GCA_027495735.1 Lutjanus campechanus
GATAATATACACTTTTACTTTGCATGGCAAAGTAAGGTTTCTTTGTCTCTTTACTTCTGGCGGGAATATCTCTTGGAATGTTCTGCGTTGAGTCGTAAATTCAGACCATGGTCACTTAGCTAAGTCTCTGGAGAGGGGTGAACATCCTGACGGGTTCTTCTCTTAACGCCTTTTATGGGAATGGCGCCAAAAGTTCTCTGAAAGAATGTGTATCTGTTCAGGTTGTTGTTTACCCAAAAGTCGTAAATACTTCAGTATTGGGGATCTCTTGTTTGAGGCCTCTCCTGGTTTGGTGAGCAAGGGCTGTGTTCCTACATTTACATACAAACAGCTGCTTTACAGGAACGTGTCTGTTTGTATCTGTACATGGAGGTCGGGTCCCTCTGACAGAGACCCTCAGGGGCGTCTCAGACTTTATACCACAGAGGGGGGCGGGGGTCACAGGAGCAGGAGGTGCCCCGCCCCCCCTCAGGACACAGAGAGCGAGACACCCCGAGTGTCCTCGAGGAGGTGACAGACGGATTCAGACACAAAGATGTTCTTTGTCCTCAGTTCAGGTTTAACAGATCAGATGAAATATGAAAACAAGATATTTTTGGTTAAATAACTGATGATTTAATGGATGAATTGATCCTGTTGCTCAGCATCAACCTTCGTCCAGAGCACATTTTTTATTCTGTATCAACATTTAAACATCAAACAGTGAACTCAGTGTTTTTCTGCAGGCTGCAGTACCTGCTGCTGCCACCAGATGTCAGTAAAAATACAACCTCAGTAAAAAACATGTCGTTAAATTAATTTTCATCAGTGTAACAGGTGAATTCATGGTTTTAGATTTTACTTGATAAAAGTCCCTTAAATTCACATTTCAGGACCTGAAAGTAAATCAGAGATAAAATCAATTTTGAGGTTTTATGATTCTGTTGTTTCACAGAAGTTTTTCTTTTGTGTTTAAAACTAATCCTGCAAATTTTGGTTTAAATATCCTCAAAATATGATTTTTAATGTCTAAAAACATTTCTCCACGTGACCTGACGCAGGTTTCTGAAACAATCAATCGATCAGTCAGTCAACAGAGAAAGAAAAGGAAGAGATTAATATTAAAATCTACGGAAATAAAAGTAAAAAATACCAAAATAAAAAGGGGGAAAGTCAACATGAAGGTAAAAATACTCAAAATGAAAACTGAAAATACTAAAATAAAAGAAAAATGTCAAAATAAAAGTAGAGAATAAGAAAATAAAGGAAAAAATTACCAAAATAAAAGGTTAATAATAGTCTGATACCTGCATAAATTGAAGTCTGTTCACAACAGAACGATTTAAGAACCCTCCCGGACCCCCTGATGTTCCTCTTTGGGACGAGTCAAACCCACATGACTGATTTTTACTGACAGCTGAGTGACGTTTTCAGTGGCGTCGTCCTTTAAAAACCCAGAATGATCAGAAACACAGAAGACGAAACGGTTCTTTAAAGTCGTCCAAAGAACCAGAACTTACCTTTTAGTGGTTCTGTTGTGTTACTTTTGTCTCAGAGTGCAGAACATCTGTCAGGATGTGAACAAACGACCTTCATGTTCTTCACCTGCTCAGAATAAAAACGGTCTCAGTGGACAAAAACAGACGACTGTTAAACAAGAATCTCACGTTTATTTGTCGTCACATGAGAATGTTAAAAGAACGTAAAGCGTCAGGTGAGATGGCAGTGTTAAGGCTTCAAGGTCGTTGTCACGTCAGAGGAACTTCAGACTCACAAAGGCAGAACGTCTCAGTCGTGGACTCATGAAGTCAGTTTTAGTTTGACGGAAGCTCCGAGTGTCTTTACACGTTTGTTCTTGTTCTTCTTCTTTGTTTCAGACAAACAGAACAGAAACAACAGACGGAACATGATGAACACACACAAACTACGTCCACGTTAGGTCGTTCTCCTGTCTGTCTCCTCAGAAATTACTTTGAAGTTTCCTTGTCGAGCTGAATTATTGGATCTTGGTGAAAACAGGTGGAGCGCACAGATGTACACCTGTTTCCTGTTTTCACGTTTTCCTCTTGCCTAATAATTTTTCCACTAATTGATTAGTTGCTTGGTCGATAAAATATCAGAAAATGGTGACAAATGAATCCTGTCACTATCTTGTCAATTGAAAAATAGGTCCAAACGTGGGAACAGGTGGACATGCGTCTCTGCGCTCCACCTGTATTTTTCAACTAGAGATCAATCTGACAATAATGTAACATGATGTAAAACTGCGCTCGCTGTTCTCAGACTGAACGAGGTCCTGACGTCAGGACGAGAAGAACAAACAGAAAAGAGGCGACTTGATGTGGACGAAGTCTTTGATAAAACAACAAACTTCACAGAAGTTATTAAAGTTGTTCACCGGAGTCGGACTGACGTGAACTTGAAGGCTACAACTAAAGAAAAGGCAGAAAGTTTGTTTGTCAGAGTCACTCAGAGCCGACAGCGAATCAAAATCATCTCCTGTCACAGTCTGACACCTGCTCAGGTGAACAGGTGAAACATCTGCTGCCAGTCGAGACGTCGACGACATGATGACACCTTTAAAAATAACCAGGAGAAAACCTTCAGAACAACTCCTGCTCACAGGTTTTAACATTTCAGTCCCAGCTGAAGCTCACAAACATCCAGCTGGGACTTTATTTAAACTTTCATTTCTATTCAGACAGGCTGGGGAGAAGGTTCACTGAAACTTCTGTTCTCTAAAATGAGAAATAACTCCCTGAAATGAATTATTTATGAGTCTTTTTAACGGTCGGGTGGTCGGAGGAGGTCTGTGCCTGACTGAACAGTTAAAGGTGAACTGGTGCCTCACCTGGCAGCTCCTGCAGCCATGCTGGTGCCAAACTGAGAGGGAGATTCTGATGACTCAGCAACCAGGATATCCACATTTCTTTCCCAGGCTTCAACACTGGAGAGGAGGAAACAACACAAACTGGCAGTCTCCAGGTTCTAAGTTCCACCCAATTAACGTAGGGAACATGGCACATAGGGCTGCACGATTATGGCCAAAATGTTAATCATGATTATTTTGATCAATATTGAAATCACGATTATTCATTATGTTAGGGAAAACATTTTTTTTTTTTTTTAAAGTTATTTTTTGGCCATTTTGTGCCTTTATTGTATAGTGCAGCTGAAGAGTGGACAGGAAATGGGGCAGAGGGAGAGGGGATGACACGCAGCAAAGGGCCGAAGGCGGGAGTCGAACCAGCGGCCGCTGCAGAGGACTAACAGCCTCAGTACATGGGGCGGATGCTCTACCAACTGAGCTAAACCTCCGCCCCAGGGAAAACATTTTTATTGCACTTTCTAAATAACATTTTTTACAGCTTTGACAGTCGCGAGTAGAGTCGCTGATGTTCCCTCCACCAGTGCAGCAGGTTCTCCTCACTAACGAGATCTACACACTGCGCCCGCTTGTTAGTTTGGTAAAAGTTCATTTATCTTCATGTTTTTAAATGTAGTTTCTCTCCTCTGTCGGTGTTTTTTACTGTCAGGTGTCTGTTTTATTAAACACAGCTGATGTCTGTCGGTCTGTGCTCGCTCACGAGCCTCATTAACGGTTACTTGCGCTCATGAAGCGCGTGCTGCTCATCTAGTGGGAGGAGCTGAGGACACAGAAAACCAAACCTAACTCAGATGAGACTCAAATATCAACAGTTTTCAGGCTTTCTACCTCCTGCAGCTTTAATGAAGCTCTAACCTTTCGTTCGCCCCCTGGTGGTCGGCTGACTACTGGTTGAGAAAGTGTTTGATCTGATATGAAGCAGAGCCGCATTTTAAATGTTGATATTGCCGACGATCATGTTCATTTAATTAATATTAAATTAATATTCGATTAATTGTGCAGCCCTAATAGCACCACGGTCAGCTTTGATGGTGGGATGAGTCGTCGTGCTCCACTGGCAGCAGGGTACCAACCACCTCAAGCTGAGCAGCCTCTGGCCAATAAGGTGCCGACTCGTTTTGGGCTCAGTGTAAAATAAGATGAGCGGACGTCAATACTGCACCACTGAAATTCAAGAAGAAAGCAAAGATGCCAACTCTTGTCATGTCAGGAACATGCACAGGGTCAGAGTCGATGTCAACAAGGCTCACTGACTGCAGCTCCCTGAAGGAACAGCACGACAGCCTCTTCGGTCATGGCAAGAGTGCAGATGAACCCTGAGAGTACGGCGTGGATGAGTGAGAAACACTCTGCTCGCCATGACTGAGCCACCAAAAGGAGGCTCTGAACGCATCCTTGCCATCTGTATAACCACCAGCGAACCAGCCAACCTGCTGCTCACCACTGGAGCACAGAGATGAGTTCTATGAGGAGCCTGACATGGCCGTCAGTACCATCCCAAATAACAACCACCTGTTCCTCCTGGGGCACTGCAATGCTCGGGCTGGTGCCAACCATGAATCCTGGCTGCCTTACTCAGTACACAACCTCAAGGCTTTCAGAGAAACAGGACCACGTGAACCGTCGACAGGCTCCAGGCCTGCAGGCATCGACCCCAACAGCTGGGACGAACCCGCAAGTGACCGCAGCGTTTTGAGACGGACTGTCGCTGCAAGAACCCACTGTCGCTGAGGAGAGGTACACCTCAGGAGAGACAGAAGAGAGAACCGAGCCAGGCAAAGGAGTGGAGGCTGTGAGCAGAGTGAGGCTGGAGAACCACAACTGCTGCTGGAACAAAAACTGACGACTCTTCATGTGTAATCCATCATCAGCACTGACAGATGATTGTCTGCTTAATATAAAATGTTAGCAACCAGATTTAATTTATTTGTTTTTTCACTATGATTATTTTGTGCCTCAGTTTTACAACAATACACCTGCAGTGTGTCACTGCTGCAGCAGGACATTCTGATGGTTCCAGCCTCTCTAAGGTGATGATTTGCTGCTTTTCTTCCTCCGTCAAAGTGACCTAATATCTTTGAGCTTTAGACAAAACAAGACATTTGAAGACATCCCCTCAGTAATGATGGACATTTTCTTATGTTTTATAGACAATATAATTAATAAGTAAGTAATTTATACTGAAAATTGATGTTAACTACAGCCCTGGTCAGTGTGGACAGTTTCACCTGGTTTGGTTTGGTTTAGTTCAGAGAGAAACGGGTAGAAACTGTACAGCAGAGTTGGTGTTCAGATGTTTTTCTTCTGTAGTGTCGAGTCTGTAACTGCACTCTGTTCATGACTCTGACAGACAGAAAAATAAAGACGGTTTAAAATGGTTTTACAAACACATATTGAACTATAGTGCATATTTAAAGTCCACAGGAACAGTCAGTGGTTCAGTCTCAGTGAAGTGCAGCATATAAAACAACCTGCAGCCACGTTCCTGTCACACCAGCTGCATTGTGGGCAAACAAGTCAACAGCCAGGACTCTGTCAGGGTCTACAGGTGCAGGCGTGTGCATTAGGGGCTACAGCCTCATTCTGAGCACCTGAAATACAAAGAATAAAATTTATTATGAAGGCGAAGTCATCAGAAATGATCAACTTGATTTAGTTCCCCTCTTGAGCTGGTTCAGTGCAGGTCTTGGAAGGGTTTGGGGTAGTCAAACATCAGATAGTCCATGTAGTAGAAGTCGAAGGCCCTCTGCCTCTCTGTGGCGTTCAGCTGTGAGAAGTATCTCTGGGTGATTCTGGAGGACGTCCTCTCAGCGAGCGGGTTCCTGTCCTTGAAGTCGGGGAACGTGAGGTTCGCTGGTGCTCCAACACTCTGCAGCACAAAGTTGGCGTCTTCCTCCAGACTCTCGAACTTGCCGATGAAGTCATACCTGAGGAGGCAGGGGTTACACAGCTGGCTGACCGGCTCCCAGTGGATGTCCATCCCAACCGGCCGATGCACGTCCAGCAGGTACTGGATAAATTCCCTGAAGGTGACGCCGGCGCCGGTGCGCAGGGCAGTGCGTGTGGCATTGCCGCGGTATCTGGAGATTATGGGCCGTCCAAACACAGGGTGGTAGTATGAGTTTGGACTCTCAAACTTGTCCCGAAATGCAGACACCAGGCGCTCAAAGGGCTCCCTGACGAACAGAACTTTGGTGTAGGAGCGGAGTCTCTCTGCAATGCCGGCGCTGTCGTAGCTCTCCAGCCGTCGCAGGTGATTGCCATAATGCACTGCGTCATGAGGAATGGCTCGTGTGGAAGTGGCGCTGCCACCAAGCACCATCAGCACCCGCTTCCAGTTGGAGCAGCCAGCTTTGGGAACCTCGCAGTACAGCAGCCTGGTCCGGTCCTCCACGTAAACCCGCGACACCTGCCGCTGAGAGACTCGCTGCTCGGTGATGCCCGGCTGGTATTTGGCACAGATGTCAGCCAGCAGCTGGCGCCGGGACTCCTGTGTCCTCGCCAGCTGCCGCCTCAGGTGTTGTTCCTCATCTTGGCCAGCAGGAGCGCTAGAAGCAGTGAAGCTCCTCTTCAGAAGAAGCTTCCTGTGTCGTTTGGTGACTGGTGGTTTAGAGACTGAGTCCTCAAACACAAACGGAGACGAATCAGAGGAGACGGAGAGAGACGAGACATCAAAGTTTACTGCAGCAGTGTCTTCAGTCTGATCTTCAGCTGCTGTCAGCAGATCCTACAACACACAGAGAGACACAAACACTCAATCTACAGAGGGCAACAGTTCAAATCTCTGAAACACAGGAGCTGACTTTTCATCTTTAAACACCTAAATGTAGAGAAGATTTAATATTCTGTCAGACGCACTTTTCTTTCCAAAGATAAAAACTACAAATGGATCATGTCTTTAAACCAGTTGTAGTCAAGATATTAGTAATCTTCATAAAATATATTCTATGTATACACCCACCCAGAATCATCACCTTAACACGGTGGAGGGGTTTGCCTGTCCCTGTGATCCTGGGAGCAGTGTTGGTAGGGGCTCCCAAGGCAAATTCACAGATCATATCATTTGGCACAAAAGTTTGAGAACCTTGTCCAGAGGAGGGAGACTGGGCCCCATCCTGGAATCAGACTTGAGAAGGGAGCTCGCCAGGAAGTGTCTGGTGGCCAGGCCTTGTCCCATGGGGTTCGGCCGGTCACAGCCCAAACAAGCAACATGGAGTTGCTGGGTGCTGTGTGCGCTGGGCAGCATGCAAAGGCAGGAATCTAGACGTGCTAACACCTGGCAACACAGCCTGGTGTTAGAGCCAGGTAATGTCAACGCTCTGGTGGGGAAGGAGTCAGAGCTCATGCTGGAGGAGGAGCAGTACCAACCAGATATAGTTGGACTCACCTCTACACACAGCACTGGTTCTGGAATCAAACTACTGGAGAGGGGCTGGACGATTTGTTCTTCTGGAGTTGCCCAGGGCGAGAGGCTGAGCACCACTGTTGGGAGTTCTCCCTGGAGAACATGAGGGTTGCCTTGTCTCTGATCCTGTTGTGATTTTGTTGGCATCACAGTCTCAGAAGACCATAGATTTCCTGTGCCTTGGAGTTAGGATGTGGCACAGTGTCCGTGAGAATCAGGCTCAGCTGCAGATGTTGCATACACAGGCCATTCCGGATGTTCTCTTGTTTTTTCTTTCTCTTCATTCGTTTTGTGTGTCAGCAGCCCCCTGCAGAGTACCTGCTGCAATTGAAGTCGGTCCTGAGCGGCATCTTCCTGAGTGTCAGGGTTGATGTTAAAGGACTTGAGGTCTTGTAGTAAATCTGTGGACGCCAAACTTGCCTTTTGCCTGATGACAGCTCCATGTGTAGGATGTCCTTGGGGATACGTCTGTTGACGTTTGTGATCTTCTTGGTCAGGATCTCAAGGCTCAGCTGTGTTGAGGAGAGTGCCCAGTTTGAGAACCTCAGAACTGCATCTTTGCATTTTGCAGAGCTGAGCCAGAAGTGGATCTATGTTCCAACCCTCACCTGTGCTAATGAACTTTGGGTAGTGACTGAATGAAAGAAATCGTGGATACAAGGGGGGAAAATGAGTTTCCTTTGTAGGGTGGCTGGTCTCAGTCTTACAGATGGAGTGAAGAGCTCAGTAGAACCAGCTGAGGTGGTTCAACATCTGATCAGGATCTTCCTGGACGACTTCCTCTGGAGGTTTTCTGGGAACGTCCAATTGGGAGAATATCCAGGGGGAGACCTAGAACCCACTGGAAGGATTACACGTCTCATCAGGCCTGGGAACCCCTCGGGATCCTCCAGAAGGAGCTGGAAAACATTACTGAGGAGAGCGACGTCTGGAATAAACTACTGACTGCTGCCACCACAACCTGACCCCCAATAAGAGGCAGAAAACAGATGGATGGATACAGACCCATTCAAACGTTACACGGATGTTTTTCTTCTTTCCTTCAATAACTGTTATCTTCACAGACACAAAAACAGTAGAATCAAATATATGAAAACTGAAAAAGTCCCTGACCAGATGTAAAGTTGGCAGCCTGAAATCAGTAGACAGGGTTCCTGCATTTTGAAGCTTTTCCAGCAACTTACAGCTGTGGTAAATTTTATATTTATATGCACATAAATGGTCATAATGTTCAGGTTTCTTTTCATTTCTTCATCACAATAAATCAGATATTATTGTGCAGATTCAAGTCGGGTCACCTTCATGTTGTGTGAAACGCAAAAGCAAGTAGATTTATTTCATTTCTTCACTGTAGCCCGACTCAGACCCTCAAGTTATAGAATAAACTAAAGAAAAGTTTTACCAACTTATAATCTTTATTTACTTTTAATAATAATAACAACAATACTACTTTACTTTTCCTCTTTAGATAAATTTGAATCTTTGAGTTTTAGATATATAATGTATTTCTAAAACATTGAGCTGTGAACCTTGTTTATCATTATTTGGGTGCCTGAAAAGTTAATGATCTTAATTAAAAATATTAAAATATTAACCATTCAAATTAATCTAAAAGTAAAATATCTCAACAAAAGGTTTGAAGCAGGTAAAACCTTTTCAAAAGCTCAAATCTTTGGAGAGAAAAGAGCAGTTTATCCTGAAAGTAATGCAAATATATTTTGAAGCAGTTTTATCCAGGCACTTTTCAGACCTGGAAAACATTACACTAAATCTTTTCAAGGATTTCCAGCATCTGTACAATCGCTGAATATAAAACTTAGGACAGATGTCATAATAAATATCATGATGGTTAATTACAGTAAAATCAGAACACAGACACACACAGAAGCTGTTTAATGATGTTTTATTTGAGTAAATATTATTTATTGTCAGTTGTCTTGTGTGTGATGAAGCTGCAGGCTGAGATATTTGGAATCGAGGGTCAACTCAGGGCTCATTTGTGTGTTTGTGTGATTTAATTTGTCACTTTTATGCAGTTAAATCCAGTGAAGAACATCCCAGTGTGCAGAACGTGTTGTAATGTTCTACCAGTCCAGCAGGTGTCAGTGTCTCCCTGTGGACCACAGCTTGTTAATGAGACTGTGTTGAAGGTGTGTGTGTGTGTGTGTGTGTGATGTTACTGTTGTTGTTGTTGTTGTTGACTCACCTTGTCTACAGGCCACCTGGGAGCCAGCAGCACGTTTACACCTGCAGAGAAACACAGACGAGAGAAACAGAGTCAGAGACTCGCTGATCATCAGAGAAATAAAACAACATTTACATCAAATTCATTCACTGATTTTTGTCGAACATTTCAATCTTAACAAAATACAGAGAAAACTAAATGTTGATCAGCAGGAATTCAGCAGAGATTATTGACACCTGGACTGCAACTATTATTATTTATACTATTAATCGATTACAAAATGTAAAGAAGTGAAAAATCACAGTTTCTCAGAGTCTAAACGTGACGTGTTTTGTCCAACCAACAGTCCAAAACCTTTATTTATTCAGGGTAGGTTCACTGAGAGTCGGACCAAACAAAGGAAAATCAATTTGAATCAATGTCCACATGTCTATGGTCTATCTGCCTTTATTTTGAAAGAGCCCTCCTTCCTGTGTGTGTGTTTGTGCTCTCTGACAAAGAAAAAAACACACACTGTTGACAGAACTCAACAGGAGGCAAACGATGCTCCAAATAACTCTGGCAGCTTCACTGAATCTTAAATAGGAAACACACGCACACACACGCACACGCACACACACACACACACACACACACACACACAGAGCAGATGGCCTCTCAGCAGCTTCCTGACACTGAAGGTTAGCGGTGGCGATGGCAGCGTCCTGCAGACACTCCTGTTTATTTATTACCCAGAGTGCACCTCACACAAACACAAACTGATCCTCATCAACACGTTTCTGATGTTCTGCTCTACCTGATGAAGCTGATCAATATCAGCTCAAATCAATACCACCATTAATTGATTCAAAATACATGAACTGATAATGAATCAATAGTCTTGAAATGGCAGCAACTGTACCTACTTTAACATATTACTGTCTTGTTCACTAAATAAAGAAACTTAAATTTAAAATGAAGAGAAAAAAGAGAAAATAATGAAAATTTAAAAAACACATTTTATATTCGCGTTAAAGAAAATGTTTGCAGGTCTGCTGTTAATATTTACAACATCTGAATGAAACTGTGTGAGGAAGAGGAGGAAGAGGAAGAAGAGGAAGATGTAACGTGACAATGAAGGAAACGTTTCTCTGCTCACTTCACAGTTCAGAGTATTTAAATCTGTTATTATTATTATAAATCCTCCTTTACAGTCAGCAGCTTTAAATCAGCCAACTGCTCACCTCCTGTACACACACACACACACACACACACACACACACACACACACACACACTCTCTCTTCTTCAAAGGCTGCACTGAGCTTCAAACACACACAGTCAAATCCTCTCTTTTGACTTTAAACATCCTGTTTATCACAAACGTCTCCAGAAAACAGAATAAACACGACAGAACGACCGACTACAGCGACTTATTCTAATTAAAACATTAACGATTAGCTTTGAAAATGTTAAATACATAAATATAAATCACCAACATGTAAAGACAAATCCAGAGGAGGAAGAAATATTCAGATCCTCGGTGCAGAAAAACTCTGTCAGAAGTCCTGCATTCAAAATCCTTCTTCAATAACAGTTCAGACGGACGGGCAGCAACAAATACTCAACACAAACAAATCACATTTCACACAATACACGTTTTTATTCAGACTCACAAATAATCTGGAGAACAAATTTAAACATTTTTGAAACTTCAGGTTTCTAGAATGGACCAACAACAGTTCAACAACAGGCCAACAACAGTTCAACAACAGTTCAACAACAGGCCAACAACAGTTCAACAACAGGCCAACAACAGGTCAAAAACAGGCCAACAACAGTTCAACAACAGTTCAACAACAGGCCA
The DNA here is from genome assembly GCA_027495735.1 of Lutjanus campechanus. Classification (NCBI taxonomy): domain Eukaryota; kingdom Metazoa; phylum Chordata; class Actinopteri; order Lutjaniformes; family Lutjanidae; genus Lutjanus; species Lutjanus campechanus. The sequence continues at coordinate 11,302 of JAJHUR010085502.1, forward strand.
ACAACAGTTCAACAACTGGCCAACAACAGGCCAACAACAGTTCAACAACAGGCCAACAACAGGCCAACAACAGCTCAACAACAGTTCAACAACAGTTCAACAACAGGTCAACAACAGGCCAACAACAGGTCAACGACAGTTCAACGACAGGCCAACAACAGTTCAACAACAGTTCAACAACAGTTCAACAACAGTTCAACAACAGGCCAACAACAGGTCAACAACAGGTCAACAACAGTTCACCGACAGGCCAACAACAGTTAAACAACAGGCCAACAACAGTTCAACAACAGTTCAACAACAGGCCAACAACAGGTCAACAACAGGTCAACAACAGTTCAACAACAGGTCAACAACAGTTCAACAACAGTTCAACAACAGGTCAACAACAGGCCAACAACAGTTCAACAACAGTTCAACAACAGGCCAACAACAGTTCAACAACAGTTCAACAACAGTTCAACAACAGGCCAACAACAGTTCAACAACAGTTCAACAACAGGCCAACAACAGGTCAACAACAGTTCAACAACAGGTCAACAACAGTTCAACAACAGTTCAACAACAGACCAACAACAGGTCAACAACAGGCCAACAACAGTTCAACAACAGTTCAACAACAGGCCAACAACAGTTCAACAACAGTTCAACAACAGTTCAACAACAGGC
>JAJHUR010085502.1:11990-19490 GCA_027495735.1 Lutjanus campechanus
ATAATCTGGAGAACAAATTTAAACATTTTTGAAACTTCAGGTTTCTAGAATGGACCAACAACAGTTCAACAACAGGTCAACAACAGTTCAACAACAGGTCAACAACAGTTCAACAACAGGTCAACAACAGTTCAACAACAGGCCAACAACAGTTCAACAACAGGCCAACAACAGTTCAACAACAGGTCAACAACAGGCCAACAACAGGTCAACAACAGGCCAACAACAGGCCAACAACAGTTCAACAACAGGCCAACAACAGTTCAACAACAGGCCAACAACAGGCCAACAACAGTTCAACAACAGGCCAACAACAGTTCAACAACAGTTCAACAACAGGCCAACAACAGTTCAACAACAGGCCAACAACAGTTCAACAACAGGCCAACAGCCAGCTAACAATGGCCCCACAATGGACAAAGACCACAAACTATTTAGTGAGTCTGATAATCAATAATCAATCAGTATCAGATGCTTCCTGCTGCTTTCACTTGTTCAGTCCGAACATGAACGATTTCTTCTTCCTCAAAATGTCACACTTGAAAACTTTTACACAACACGTCTCCATGAGCTCATTTCATCTGCTGGAGGGGACGACTGCCAACCGTACCAGTCGCTAGGCAACCAGTTCTGGGCCATGAAGTAGTCCCACTCATAAAAATACACTGTAAAAAAAATAAAACGGATGAAACAAACCCGATCTAACATGTTCATCAGAGAGCCTTAGAGCTGCTGGGGGGCAGACGCAGCCAGGCTAGCTGTTTACAGTCTTTATGCTAAGCTAAGCTAACAGCTGACTCACAGAGCGGAAGAGAAGTTCATGTGTTATTGGTTTTATTGGTGTTTGACCTGAGCCTGTTCGTTCTTCCTCTCTGACTTCCATCTCTCCTAAATCAAGTTTGAAATGTGACTTCACACTGTGTGTGTGTGTGTGTGTGTTCATCAAACGCTGACCTACACGGAGGTCGCCCACCATTGATTAGATGCCAGCTCCTGCTGCTGCTGACGGACTGAACTCAGACAGCAGCCAAGTCCAGCTGACAGAGAGTGTGTATGTGTGTGTGTGTGTGTGTGTGTGTTTTCTTGGGCTGCAACTAACAATTATTTTCATTGCTGATTAACCCATCGATCATCGTTTGTATTAATCGATTAATTATTCCCATCACAATCTTGTCAAAGGTTGGAAAATGTTTCAACTCTTTCCTGCAACAATTATTTTCATTATCAATTAATCTGTTGATCATTTTCTTAATTAACTGATAAATTATTTGGCCCATTAAAAATGTCAGAAAATGATGAAAAATGTGAATCAGATGTAAAAAGACACAACAAGACAAAACACAAGGTAACAAGGATCAGGGTCAGGAGGAGGTGGGGGTGTGGGGGTCAGGAGGAGGTGGGGGTGTGGGAGTCAGGAGGAGGTGTGGGGGTCAGGAGGAGGTGGGGGTGTGGGGGTCAGGAGGAGGTGGGGGGGTCGTCGCCATGTTCAGTCCTGCTCCTCCTGAACAGTCGACTCACTCTGGATTCAGCCAATCAGATCAGTTTGTGACTGAGCGCTCCACCTGTTTTCATGTTTGGACTCCAGTGATCAATCATTTCTCCAGTAATCAATCAGTTGTTTGGTCCATAAAATGTTGATTAAAGTCCAAGATGACGTCCTCAAACGTCTTGTTTTGTCCACAACTCAGAGAGTAAAGAAACCAGAAAATATTCACATTTAAGAAGCTGAAATCAGAGAATTTTGCCCATTTTTTCTTTGACAGTGACTGAAAACGATCAATAAGTGATCAAAGAAGTTGACAAGTAACCTAATAATCAACTAAAATAATCAACTTTTTCATGTGGTGTTAAAGAAGCAAACAAAAATCACAACAATAATAATAATATTACTGATATAATAAACAAATACTTTAGCTGATCAGCAGCTGATCTCTGATCAGTGCAGGTGTGTTTACTCTCTTCACCCCGCCTCCCACAGGACTCTAATTAATTACCCAGCATGCCGCAGTTTCGCCGAGCTCAGCAGCTGCTGTGAGCCGTGGAGCAGCAGCGCTGAGGCGGCGGTGACCCCGAGCGTAGAGCGCTAATGATAGGACGGGGAGAGAGGCTGCTGCATTCACTGTCACAGGAAAAACGAGCCTTCAGCTGCTCAGACAAAATGTTTGATCACAAACCCGTTTTTAACTCTTCTGCTGTGATTAAAATGTTCCTAAATTACATCTTTAAGATCATTTTTAAAAGATAAACACAAATTAGTAAGTAAATAAATAAATGTTTATCTATTTATTTGTGATGTGTTTATATAATGATATGACACAGGCGAGCACACAGACGTAGAAGATTATGATCAACATTTTTCAACATTTTCTGACATTTGACTAAACAACTAATCGATTAGTGGAGAAAACCATCGACAGATTGATGTAGGAAAGGAAACCAATATGTATCAGTGATGTCATCAATATCAATAAGAAAACTGTTCCATAAAATGTTCAATATTTCTTTCCCTTAAATACATTAAATGCAAACTGCCATGAGAGCACATAACGAATACGTCCCGCTCATAAACAGCATGTCATAACCCTTAATAATGAAGCTACGAGCGACATTCAAACAGCCAATCACAGAACAGCTGTGTTGTTCGACGCTGTTGTGACACAACAACAGAAACAACATGGAGAACGGAGAAGAAACGTTAAGACGTCATCAGAAGTCTTCAACAGATCACAGATCAGCTGAAGGAGAATAAACCAGCGTAGAGCTCAGCTCCAGACACGACCTGCTCACACAAACGTGTCTGATGTCAGAGGTTCCAGTCAGATCCAGGAGGAGAACATGTCGGAGCGGAGAACAGAGACACGGATTTATCAAATAAAATCTTCTGGGTCGATTCTGACCTGCTGATTTACGATTCTGGACGATTCTGATTTTCAGTCTTTATAAGAACAATAATCGACAGAATACACAAACATTTTTTTAACTTTTCTTTAATGTAAAATTAAACTGAATGACCACAAGAATCAATCATTTTTCCACTGATCGATTAATCATTTGGTCTATAAAATATCAGAGAATGTTGAAAAATTAATCCTGTCAAAATATTTTCAATTGAAAAATAACGTATGGAGGTTCCACCTGTAAAATGTTTCCGTTCTCACAGATCATACTGAGAACAATCCTACAGCAGCCGCCCACACTGCCTGTAAACCTCTGTGGAACCCTGTGAGGTTCTTATCTGCTGATGTCTCCATGTCCTCTTAAAATAAACATGAGGACAAAGACAACGAGTCACACAGAGAGACACGAGACTCCAAACACCACTCAGAGGTTCTATACAGAACATTTACACAGTTAACACCACACTGAGGTTCTGTACAGAACGTTTACACAGTTAACACCACTCAGAGGTTCTATACAGAACATTTACACAGTTAACACCACACTGAGGTTCTGTACAGAACGTTTACACAGTTAACACCACACTGAGGTTCTGTACAGAACGTTTACACAGTCAACACCACACTGAGGTTCTATACAGAACGTTTACACAGTTAACACCACACTGAGGTTCTATACAGAACATTTACACAGTTAACACCACACTGAGGTTCTATACAGAACATTTACACAGTTAACACCACTCAGAGGTTCTATACAGAACATTTACACAGTTAACACCACTCAGAGGTTCTATACAGAACATTTACACAGTTAAAGTGATATTCCACTTTGTGAGAATAACCCACTCAGTATCTCCTCACCACTATGCTGATGTGATGATAAGTGAAGATCTTCAGTTCACCAAACAATCCTGGAGTTTTAGGAGAAACAGGGTAGCAGCCTCATCCAGTACAATGGCAGTGAATGGTGACCACGGATAAAACGTTAAAAAAAGAACACAAAACAAACACAAAATGTCTCCATCCTGCTTGTGTGGTGTAATCCAAGTGTCTGCAAGCTGCAACATTAAAAATTAACCGCAAAAGACGCCATTTACGCCATGTTTTTAGCATGGCGTAAATGGCGTCTTTTGCGGTTAATTTTTAACCTAATTTTTACATTTTTCCTAAAACTCCAGGATTGTTTGGTGAACTGAAGATCTTCACTTATCATCACATCGGTATAGTGGTGAGGACATACTGAGTGCGTTATTCTCGCAGGGTGGAATATCGCTTTAACACCACTCAGAGGTTCTGTACAGAACGTTTGCAAAGTTAACGGGGGAGCTCAGTATCTGATGTCTGTGTCTGCTGTTATGAAGAACAGACTGTTGTCATTGTTTTCATCAGAAAACATGAGAGGAACCACTCCTGTGCTCTGTGTGTGTGTGTGTGTGTGTGTGTGTGTGTGTGTGTGTGTGTGTGTGTGTGTGTGTGTGTGTGTGTGTGTGTGTGTGTGCAGTATACACACCGTATGGACTCTCTGCTGCTGTTAACACACGTGTGATATATGTGGATCCTCACTTACTGCTGTTATATAAGAAGCTGCTAATTAGTGTTGGTGCCACATCTCCTCTGATTAAAGGAGATTATTCACACGTCCTGATGAAGAAGACGGTGATGATGATGATGATGATGATGATGATGATGATGAGAACATTAGAAACCACAGCAGTGAGGTAAGCATCTAAAAATACACCTGGATTTATTAACTGCTTCCCATGAGCCTTTGCAGCGACGCCTGACTCTACAGTAATAAACGAGGAGATCTTAAAACACACTCCTCACACAGACCTGCTGTGTGTTTGAATAACTCGATATGAAGTGAATTCACACTTCAGGTGAAGAAGACGTTAAAGCTGCAGGGAAGCTTTTTATTGCAGTGGGAGATAATGTGCTGCAAGATTAATGGAACACACCCCGACAATCACCAACAGATCTGAGGGCAGAACAAAATCCAAATCATCTCAACACTGTGAGCTCAGATCTGTGTCTTTGTGAGGACCAACACCAGGTTTTATACCTGCGCAGTGAGGACATGTCTGCCTTATGAGGACATTTGAACAGTTTGATGGTAATGATGAGGTAAGGGGCTGGAGAAAGCATTCTGTTCATGAGGTTCCTCACTAGGGACGTTCCTAACAACCAATGTTCCTGTCAATTAAACATATTCAATACTGCACATATTTAAATGGAATGTATAGGAGTTATATTCATCCAGTCCAGCATTCTGGTGACTGTTAAAAAATAAAAATAACAAAATAATCAGTGCACATTTGTTTGCAAACTGACATTTATTAGTTGGATAAGTGAAGTAGAGGACGACCATGTCATGAAGAACCTGCTCTTCACTTCAGTTTCGTCGCCCCCTTTTGATACATGTCCATATTTTATTCACCACAATGGGGTCTAACCGCCAAAGACTTTCATGCTTCATTTTCATGCACGTATCAATAAACTATTTTAATAATTTTACTCTGAGTCTGTCCTGATTGAACTCACACTGGCTGCTCCTCTCACACTGCATCTGCTTTTAGAAGAGCTGCTGTGAAATCAGATATTTTAGGCCACAACAATCCCAAAGACAGTCTGAAATCCTGGAGGGACTGATCAGTGGTCACATGACCTCTGTCGTCATGGTGATCTTTATCATGGTTAACACTGTGAAACATCAGTTTGGTTAAGTTCAGGAAAAGATCGTGGCGTAGGTTAAAATAAGTACGTCAGTTTTGTGGCTGCAGTAGATAAAACAGTCTGAAAGTCGTCCTCAGAGTCAGAAAGTGTCCACGAACCTAAAAGATTAAATTTAGTGATTATTTCACAAACTGCAGTGAGACTGTGTTGGTCTGAATTTGCTGCTGCTTCATCCTGAACAACAGAAACTCAGAGAACTGATTTAACACAGCAGCCGTCTGCATCTGGTCGTGTGAGACTTTTACCTGCAGGTTCAATAAAGAAAAATAAAATGTTCAGAAATGTCTCCTTGTGATATAAAAACACATTCAGCATCTGACAGAGTTCATTCAGCTGATGGATTTCTTCTGCTGAGGTGAATCTGCAGGATGATCAATCAGAAAAAACCTCCATGATTTCTTTGTTTCTACATCAGACAACAGAGTTTATGCAGTAAAAGTTGCGTGTTGCGTTCAGGTGCTTCTGACAAAAACTGTGGTGACGCCTGCGAGCTAGTTCAGGCAGTCAACTCTGACTGCACCGCCAGTCACATGTGACACGCCTCAGTCTCTGAAACCTCCCATCTCTCCCTCTGCCTGTCACTGTTGCCCTGCATTAATGTCACTGCCTGCTCTTTTAGTCCCACCACCACCCCAGCATCCACCTGCAGGCTCCAACGGGGGGTTCAAGATATGTGTTATATCTGTGTAAACATAATCTGTGGAGGGTGATGAGTTCAGAGCCTAGACGCCAAACTAACTATGTTCTGCCGCTGAAATAAACTTCCTAAATCATGAGTTGTCTGACTGAACTACAGAAGAAGAAACAAGAAGGTGATTATTAGTTTTTTATGAAGAAATGCTGAATATTTTCTGTCCTTCCTCTCCAGACTGTGAGTTTCAGTCTATTTTCTGACATTCAGGCGATTTATTTTTATCACCATGACAATAAATCATTAAATCAATCTTAAGATTGATTGACAGTAGGGCTTCGTTCCTCATGTAAATGTTCTCTGTGCGTTTTTATAGTTTCCGTCTGTTTCATCTTGTAAATGTGAAGTACAAAAGAAAAGAAAAGGACTGATGGGCTGGAAGAACCTCAGTGGACTGAGGGGTCTGATGATCTCAATCTTTGAAAGTCAAACTGTGCATCGTCCTGCCTGTTCGTCCCTCAGAGCGTCTCTGCTGTCGGTCTGAGACTCAGTTTGTAAAGTTTACAGCCGCCTCAATGTTCTCCGTCACTTCTCTGTGTACGACAACCAAGAACTAAAGAGATCTGACGCACAAAAGACGAATCAACCTGCGGTTTTATCAGCTGATGACTTGACTCAGTTCTGATGTAGAACTGATATCAACCAGATCTACAAACTGTCACCTCTGCCCTTATTCAATCATTGGTAAAACTAACGATCAATTCATCGATTAATCAGACTTAGAAAATCTTAAAAATGTTTCATTTACCAAACAACCCCTCAATCAAAGTTCTAGTTCCACAGCAACATGTTCCACGTTCTCTGACAGTGTTCCATACACCGAATTCCAGAAAAACAAGGATTAAACAATTATTATCTATAACATACAAAATGTACAGAACACGACCGCATGAGTCCGGTCTGGCCCAGAGAGAAAAAGGAATGTGTGTTTTTATTGGAGCTGCTTGGATATATTCCTGTGTCCTTCAGAAACTCTTTCTGATTGTTTCGTAGCGGGACAGAGGAGGAGGACTGGAGGAGGAGATGAGGATTAGGTGGGAGATAATGATTAATTATAAAATAAAACACAATTTCAAGGTGCTTCAGTGTAAAACATAACCAGTTACATATCTGCATTACATCTGCAGTTCATTTATTGTAATGGTTTTTGCAGGTGTTCATGTAAAATAAACTATT
>JAJHUR010085502.1:21990-30321 GCA_027495735.1 Lutjanus campechanus
GAGAATGGATGGATGGATGGATGGATGGGCGGATGAATGGATGGATGGACGGATGGAGGATGGACAGATGAATGGATGGAGGATGGATGGATGATGGATGGAATGGATGGATGGATGGGTGGATGGAGGGATGGATGGGTGGATGGAGGATGGATGGATGGAGAATGGATGGATGGATGGATGGATGGGTGGATGGAGGATGGATGGATGGAGGATGGATGAATGGATGGATGGAGGATGGATGGAGGATGGATGGATGGTGGATGGATGGATGGATGGAGGATGGATGATGGTTTAGATAAGGTGGAGACAGGAAGACATAGTTATTTGTCCTGTGTCCCTGTGGACGACCACAAAGCAGTGGAATTAGGTGTGTTTGATTTTTACACATCTGTGCTTCAGTTTGTTTGTTTTTATAACTCTGAGAGGCGTTCAGGGACACGATGAGAAAATGTACAAATAAGATTCAACAACACGAAGTGTGTGCGCGTGCGTGCGTGTGTGCATGTGTGTGTGAGTGAGTGTGTGTGTGACCCCCTCCAGAGAACATTAATTAAAGTGCTGTGTTGAAATGAGGCGGCGGCGTGCTGTGACATGTTTCTGTTTGGACTGAAATAGGCTGAACATCACACATGTCACACTCGCTCCGCAGACAAACTTTCAAACTGCATTAAGTCACTTAAGGGAGGAAATTGAATCTGCAGCAGGCAGAGGGAGCCCAGATAATTTAATGTGCTCGTCTCGCCTCGGTCTCGCCTCGATGCAGCAGACTCACTGCTGCTTCTCTGTTTTAAACTGAAGCTGCTGCCTTCACTGTACCAACAAATTTACCTGAGTGATGATACGTGCAGCTTCATTTCAGTCATTTTCATTTAGACCAGAAATAAAACTACATAAACAGGTTTGATTTCCAGTTTAACTCACTGCCTCCTAACAGGAAGTGATGCAAACAGGTGGACATCAGATCCTGTTCATCTGGTGAAGACGTTCTGATCTGCTCCGGACATCAGGGACATGCTGCTGCATTACAAAACACTAACCCACAAACATGTTGTGTATTACTGTGTACTACAGTGTATTACTGTGTATTACTGTGTATTTCTGTGTATTTCTGTGCACAGATGAAACGTGTCTGTGACGTCCGGAGCTGCTGGTGGATCATCTGTGTTCTCAGTGATGAACAGAAGGAACCAAAGTGCCACTTTAGTTTCATTAGACGATCAGACAGAAGAGACGAGCGATTCAGTTTCACAGCTTCAACACAGCCTGTGATTTAATTAAAGAACAATCATCTGTAAAATATTACAGATATCTATAATCTGACTGAGCACTTCTTCCACTCCGGGGATCAATGGCTTCAATAAGTGATGGTTTATGAATGAAAACAGGCAGCTGAAGAACGAGGTGAAGAGTGTCAGATCAATGACCGAGGAGACATCTCTAATTTTAGCTTCTGTTGGGACGAGAACATCATATTTTAATCAATGTGAAAGCTGATATATTTATAAAAGAATCAATAAAAAATCCAAACAGACTGAAATAATCTGCTGCTGAAAGATCTTTTTATAGTGTGAGAGGCTGCGTGATATCGACAGAAACAAACTCTGATACACCAGAGAACAAACTGAAAGCAAACTGGATTATTAACAGTTTATAACTCCCTCAGAGTCTGTGTGTCTCTTTGTGGTCGTTTTGTTTCTCTGTGTGGTTGTTTTGTGTCTCTGTGTGGTTGTTTTGTGTCTCTGTGTGGTTGTTTTGTGTCTCTGTGTGGTTGTTTTTTGTCTCTTTGTGGTCGTTTTGTGTCTCTGTGTGGTTGTTTTTTGTCTCTGTGTGGTCGTTTTGTGTCTGTTTCTAGTAGTTTATCGCTCTTTGTGTGTGTCTGTTTTGTGTCCATGAGTCCACCTCCTCTGACTGACCTGCTCTACCTCTGAAACGTGTAAATAAACAAATAAATAAATCTGCACCATGTGATTTGATTTGTTAGAGATAACTAAAACTCATTTCAGACCCTTGTTTCCATCCCTGATCAACACACTGCAGCCTCTGGCGTCTCTGCAGCAGTCAGTGTTCCTCTCCGAGCAGTTTTCTGACGAATCGTGCGAATCGTTATTTTGGGACATTTTCATGTCGCTGAAGGACGACTTCACGATGACACAGATAATATATCAGCACACAGACACACAGCAGCTGCTGCTCCTCAGGGATTAAAGAACAGTCCCGTGTCTGTGTTTGAAACCTTTAACCGACATATTCTGACATTTTATGGACCAAATGACTGATCAATTATTGGGAAAATTATTGCCAGATTGATCACTGGTTGAAAAATATGTCCAAACGTGAAAACAGGCGGAGCCTCCATCTGATCAACATGTTGATTGAATCCTCTGAGTCTCTCCAGTCATTACTGATGATCAATAAGTTTAACGAGCAGCACAGAGAGCTCTGCAGACCTTCACCGTGAGTTTCAGGAGGCCTGCAAGACACGACTCAGGGCTGACGCACCTCAGTCCTCCAGTGTTTATCAAACTTTTTTGTCCTGGAGACCCACTTTAGAAGAACGACACATCATCTGATCCACAACAGACCTCGTCAATAAATCTTATTAAGGCTTCACCATTTTCACATCACTTTATATTATGTTAACTGGAGCTGCAACAATTAACCCTTTATTAAATTAATCTCTCTGACAGGAAACTGAATATTTTGAGTGAGACATTTTATGAACCAAACAACTGATCGATTAGTGGAAAATGTATTGACACATTGATATTTTTCACCATTTTTCTCGTCTCGTTCCCCATTCTGTTCTCTGTTCACATATTTGTTCTCTTCTCTGGTCTGTTCTCTGGTCTGTTCTCCGTTCTGTTCTCGGTTCTCACAGTCAGATCCTGAATCACTGACTGTTTTCCAGCTGGCAGGTATTTAAATGGAAATGTTTGTTTTTTGATTTTTCAGAACATAAAGACTGAACACATTACGGCTGTGAGTGGACTGAAGGTGTCAACGTGAAATGTCACCACAGAAGAAGAAGAGAAAACAAACAAACAACAAACTTCAGGCTGATTCATACTGAGGATGTTTTAATCCTTCTGGAAATATCACCCACAAAACGGCTCCATCAGGACACTCGTGTTACCCAATCATCACCCAGACACCACAACAACAACAACAACAACAACAACAACAACAACAACAACAACAACATCAACATCCCTGCACACTGTCTGCAGCCTCCAGTTTGTATCCACAGCAACACTTAAAGCTCCTGAACACACCGAGGTCTGAAGAAACAACCTCCGACCATCAGAGGAGCACCTGAACGCAACATCAAACCAAACAGACCAATCAGAGAACAAGTGTGGGATGGCAACAAATAAACAACGTTCCACCTTCATCATCATCAGAACAGATCCACAAAGATTCTGCTCACATGACAGAGCGTGTGTTTGATTTGAACCCTGGAGCATTCCAGCCGGGAGGTTCATTAAGTCTCTGACTCATTAATAATTTAAATTTATTCAATTTAAAGTTAAACAACACACACACACGCTCACACACACACACACGCTCACACACACGCTCACACACACCAGCAGCACCAGTGTGATGTCACAGGGTCGTGACATCACTGACATGTGATCTGACAGGCAGCAACGCAGCAAAAGAGAGAAAACAAGGAAGAAAGAGGATGAGGAGGTTCGCAAGCGACCGCTGCCATCTGCAGGTCGAGGGTCACATGACCAGCAGGAGCAGCTGAGCTAGCATGACCGCTAACGAGCTAACGAGCTAACATAAAACCGTGCGCTCCACCTGTTCACATGTTTGTTTCTGATGTCTTATGGACCAAACAACGAATCAATAAATGCAGAAAATGATCGACAGATTAATCAACAATGAAAATAATCATTAGTTGCAGTCTAGCGTGACATATGACCAGTTTTTTAATACCATGGTTAACTTTTGTTTGTAAATCTATTGTTTAATAAAGCACATGTAAACAAGCTAACATGGCTACCAAAACCTAGCCTCCTGACACCCTCAGCGGTCTGTTGGTCACATGACACTCGCCTCACAGCGGTCTGTGGAAGAGTAGAAGAAGAGAAGCTGCAGTGAACATGAACTCTGATCTGAGGTCAGGTGACCGCGGTGACATCACTGACCTGGGCCGTGATGCTGCAGCGTCTCACTGAGGTCCTGCAGGTGGACCAGCAGCAGCACAGATCCGGCTCCCAGCAGCAGGAGGGACCACAGAGAGCCGTACAGAGAGCAGGACAGCTTCATGTCCACAGAGATGCACGCAGAGAGACACTACTGCAGCCTAACGTCCTCCAGGCTGGGACCAGACCGACCGCCACGACCGCACTGCCTGATGGGAAACACAGAGAAAGACACTAATTAACATTTTTAAAATAATACTGCCACCACAGTTTAAACATCAGCAGCTGTAACATTTATCACCAAACAGAAACATGACGATGATGACTGGAGGGTAAAACACTGTGACCACCAGAGGGCGCCGTCACTGTGACGTAAACAGCTGCTCAAAGGACTGATTGTGTTGTTGTTCCTCAGAACACCACCGTGTGTGTGTGTGTGTGTGTGTGTGTGTGTGTGTGTGTGTGTGTTTATCTCGTCCTGCTGACTGCACACTTCAGCTCCCATGAGCAGCAGGAACAGCTGTTTCTCTGGAGTGAACTCAAACAGCTTCTCTCAGCAGGTGTGACTGTACAGCAGGTACAGTCACACACACACACACACACACACACACTGTGAGCTGATATTAATGTGTGCAGCAGCAGCAGGAGGAGGAGGAGGAGGAGGAGGAGGAGGATTGATGACGGCCTCCTGTTCTGCTGTGACCTCAGCTGGTCGAACTCTCTCATTAGACAGAGAAGAAGAAGAACTGCACACAGAGCGGCCATTTTGGGAATAAAAGTGAACAAAAGTGTAATTTGAGGAAATCAGTTTATAAGAGGTTATAACCTGCTGTGAGCTCTGACAGGGAGAATCTAAGATACATGTCATGATGCAGGGGTTTGATTATATTATATTACCATGTTTTCTTTAATATAATTTTAGGAAAACTGCTGTTTGAGTTAATAAAGTTGACTTTTTTTATACAGTTCAGTTTACTGACACAGAACATGAAGAACTCCAGGAAATATTCACATCAGAGAACCTGAAGAACCACCGACATGTTTCTGGAACATCATCAATCAGATTGTTGTTGTCACACTGTGAGTAAAAGCTGTTCTTGTGTCTGTTTGACAGTAGAGTTCAGTTAGACACCCCCCCCCCCAGCAGCTGCTGAGCTAAGTATAAAAACAGAGACTGACCCTCCGTCAGGGGAGGAACACGAAAATATCTCTGTCAGTGAAAACGAGAGGGAGAACCCCTGAACCTGCAGAGACCTCATCATCAACACCCTGTGGAGAACAAATGGTTACTATGTAGAACAGACTGTTACTATGAAGAACAGACCGTCGCTATGAAGAACAGACCGTCGCTATGTAGAACAGACCGTTACTATGAAGAACAGACCGTGGCTATGAAGAACAGACCGTCGCTATGAAGAACAGACCGTGGCTATGAAGAACAGACCGTCGCTATGAAGAACAGACCGTTACTATGAAGAACAGACCGTGGCTATGAAGAACAGACCGTCGCTATGTAGAACAGACCGTTACTATGAAGAACGACCGTCGCTATGAAGAACAGAGCGTTTTGACAGAACGTGAACCAGTTTGTGATCCGTCACTGTGACTCTGACGTGTCGGCAGGAACATGGCGGTTCCACTCAGACACTCTGTGCTGCTTCATGTTCCACTGAGAGGAAACGTTCCCTTCATTTTGTCACAGTGAAGCAATAAAGAGTCGAGACACAAAGACACAAAATGAGTTCTGTTCAGTCAGACTGTGACGCAGTTTAGACAAATCATTTGGCTCTAATTCTTCAGAGTTCAGGAGGAGGCCAAGGGCTCCTGCTCCTCCTCCTCCTCTTCCTCCTCCTCCTCCTCCTCCTCCTGCTCCTCCTCCTCCTCCTATGTCTTTGTGTCTTTGAAGGAGAATCTGGAATGTCCAGGGTGAAAAAGTGAACAAGAGCTCAGGGACAAAAATGTCCCTCATTGTCCCTGAATGTGTGTGTGTGTGTGTGTGTGTGTGAGTTTAAACACAAAATTAAATTTAGAAAAACACATTTTACATCAATGAATTAATTCAGACAATAACTCAGAGTTTTGAATTAATCTGTTAACTGAATGAATTAACATCAGATTTTAAATTAGTTTTCACTTCCTGCTCATTAAATAATAATAATAATAATAATATAATAATAATAATAATAATAATAATAAGATGCAGCGGATTATCATTATTATTGTTTTTATTATTATTATTGTATCTAGGTGATTTTATGGTCTTGGCTGGACAATAAAGTTGTTTTATTTTCAAAATCTTTAAATATAAAAAGTGCAAATGATTTAAAAGTGAAATAAATAAGTGAAGATCTTCACGTGTTCCAGCAGCACAGAGGTTTAAATAAATAACAGATAAAGAACTCTGTGAATTAAATAAACAAAATAAATGTAAGAGATTAAAGAGGCAGCATTAAAAAGCTACTATTATTATTATTATTATCATCAAAAACAATCATGTAAAATCTGATGACAATCAGCTGAAGAATATCATGTGAGAAGACTGAAAGCTCAGACACTGAGTGACTCACTCTGCTCTCCTCTTTATTGATTTATACACACATAGATTTATTTTTATTATTGATTTGAATCGAGGACTTACAGTTTTAATCTTTACTGAAACATTGAAATATTCCCTGACGTCCTGCTGGATGATCACAGAAATATAAAATAAATATAATGAGAATATAATCTGTAAATCCGATGAGTCGATAAATCACCTCCTCCTCCTCAATAAAGGGCCTTCAGCCTCCTCATCCTCAGACCGACACATTAATCCCTGTTCACTGCCTCATCACACTCTAATCTTATAGGATAAAAACATACAGAGAACACAGGAGAACGGACCTCTGTCTGTTTGTCAGGAACATGCTGACTGCTGAGGGTCAACTACTGACAGGAACAAGAACCATCAATCAGTGATCGATTGATCAGACGTTTAAACGATCTACTATCAAATAAACATGTGAGACATGGAGCTCTTCACACTCTGAGATATAAGGGTTCCAAAAGGGTTCCAGAACCATCTGATTCTGAAGAACCCTCTTTGTCAAGGGTTCCTTTTAAGACTAAAGGGTTCCATAAAGAAGAAGAACCAAAGAACCTTTTTTAGAGGAAAGAGTTCTTCTAGGATCGTTAAAATCCCTGAAGAACAACAGAACCCCTTCGGCTGATTCTAGATACAACCTTTGGAACTTAAAAAGGTTCTCAGTAGAACCTCCTGGGTGGAATCTTGTTAGCACCCTTAGAGAGGTAGAAAAATTCTGTTTAGAACCTCTCAGAGAGGGTTCTAGGTGGAACCATTGTACCATAAAAGGGTTCTCTGTAGAACCTCTCAGAGGGGGTTCTAAGTGAAACCTTCCACAGACGTAGCACGCGGGCGTACGTTTTACTCTGATCAACACTTTCCACCATTTTCCCTCTCTGTGTGTCTGTGTGTGTGTGTGTGTGTGTGTGTGTGTGTGTTTTTCTGTCTGTGTGTGTGTGTGTTTCTGTGTCTGTCTGTGTGTGTGTGTGTGTGTGTGTGTGTGTGTGTGTGTCTGTCTGTGTGTGTGTGTGTGTGTCTGTGTGTGTGTGTGCTCTCTAAGTGTGTATATTGTGATGAATGAGTCTGACCCTGTTTGAACGGCCTCCTCAGCCTTCTTCTTCTTCCTCTCTGAACAGAGTACAGTATCACTGCCTCTTCCTCCTCCTCCTCCTCCTCCTCCTCTTCATCACCTGCAGCCCGCAGCCCAGCTGTGATCCTGTCTGACAGTTCTGGGTCTCCACATTCACAGTCGAGATGTTTCACTTTCTCGTCCTGGTCCAGCAGGTATGTGTTCGCGGTGCGTTCGCTGACTCATCAGTGCATTCACAGACTCATTAGCTGATTTGTGTGTTCATGGTGCGTTCACTGACTCACTGTGTTGTTATGAGAGCTGTAGTCACAATATTGATACAGCTCAACACGTCTGAAGCCGTTCAATATTACCAATCGTTTCCTATTTCAGAGCTTTGATGAGGCCACACTGCTCAGAGAGGAGAGGAGAGGAGAGGAGAGGAGTAGAGGAGAGGAGAGGAGAGGAGAGGAGGAGAGAGGAGGAGAGAGGAGAGGAGAGGAGAGGAGAGGAGGAGAGGAGAGGAGAGGAGAGGAGCTGTC
>JAJHUR010085503.1:0-23250 GCA_027495735.1 Lutjanus campechanus
GGTGTGAGGTGTACGTGTGTGTGTGTGAGACAGTGTGTGTGTGTGTGTGTGTGTGTGTGTGTGGTCTTTGTATAATCTCACTGTTACTGGTTCTAATGAAGAGTCTGACTGTTTGAGCTCAGCTGGAATAATAAACTGTGTCAATAATGTTTAATCCTGACATGGTATTATTATATGGTAGATAATAGCGTTTTAAGGCTATTTCTGCTGCTTCTGATGATGATGATAATGATAATGATGATAACTAAACCCTCAGAGCCACACAAGCGCCCGGGCTAACAAAGAACAGGCGAGTCATAATCATATGATTAATCGAAAACAGGAATAAATCTTCATGGATGACCTAGCAGCTACTTACGCAAAGCTGATTAACTTGGACCATGTGAGTCCATTAAATGATATCGCAACTGCACATACCACCCAGAGTGTGTGTGTGTGTGTGTGTGTTTCTGTGTGTGACTGCGTGAGTGTGTGCGTGGGTCAAAGGCGCCTCCCAGGAGCAGTCGGAGACAGTGTATGATCCGCAGGGAACTGAAGCGCAGAATCCCTGATCACAAGATTTCACAGCAGTTACTTTAATGACTCTGCTGTGTACATTGTGTGAATTACATTGTGTGTGTCTGTGTGTGTGTGTGTGTGTGTGGGTCTGTGTGTGTGTGTGCTTGTTTGAGAGACAAAGTGAAATGGAAAGAGACAGACGTGTGTGATTGACAGGTGTGACTACAGGCTTGCTGATGCGTAAAAATTCTGTTGGACTTAAACAGAGTATGAGATGTATACTGAGATGGAGAGAGGCGGAGGAAATCTCCAGTCCCTGGGTTTCTTTGTTTGGGTTTTGAGATGTTTAAGCAATCCCTCCAGGATTTTGTGGGCTATTATTTTTTTTATTGTTGTGGCCTAAAATGGCTGAGTTCGTGGCAGTTTTTCTAAAAAAAAAACTGTGATGTTTTCAGTTTTTTTGCAATTAAACTGCAGGAGCAAATGAAAACTAAACTAAACTAAACCGCACTCTATTCCAGGTCAATAAAAATAAACAATTAAATTTAATATTTTTGAAAGCATTCCTACTTAACATTTCTTTACACCTGCCTAAAACTTTTGCACAGTACTGTGTATGTAAATAATTAAATTAATATCAAAAGCATGCAATGACTAGTTGACTGTCAGCCTCATCTAGCGACTAATAGCCATCTGGGAAAATCTTTTGTCAGGGACAGCCCTAGAGATGTTCATTTCTGAGATTTCTGTTGCCACCGCAATACAATGCAAGGGAGTCAAATTCTTTCTCTGGCACTGATAAAACTCAAAAGCGGCACCTCTCTCCAGAAGCAGTGAGTACGCACACTACTATCCTAATTTATGGAGTACCAAGGTTATGTTTTGTATTTTCTATAAGTGCCTGCCCTTTTCCAACAGAACAGCATCTATGTCACAAACCATTTGGCACATCAGGTTAGTTTCTGGCCACCTTACAGATTTATATGCAACCCAATCCATCCAATTGTCTGTCCTTTTAGATCTGTTCAGGTCTCCACCAGCTCCTGAGGGAATTATGTTTGTCTTTAGCTGCTAAATTTCACTATTATGTCCATCAGCTGGTATCTAACTGTGTCTATCTGCTGTTTGGTGCTGCTCAGGCAGTGTACAGTGGGTTTTTAGAGGTTTTTTGCCGTAAACAGCTGCCTGCTGTGGTTGGAATTGTCAGTGATGACATGGTAAATGGACTGCACTTACATAGCACTTTTCAAGCAACAAAGCACTTTACATCCATCCACACCCTGATGGAGATGAAACAGCCATGCAAGGTGTTGGTCTATCCATCAGGAGCATCTTAGGGTTTGGTATCTTACCCAAGAACAGTTTGACATGTGGACAAAGGAGCTAGAGATCAAACTGACAACCTATAGGATAATGGAAGACCTGCTCTACCTCCTGAGCTACAGAAGCTCCAAAGAGTGGCAACAACATAAACACTAAAGCTGTGGAACACACAGAGAAACAACGAGCCAAAACTCAATATAAATCTCTGTAAAGCCCTGGGGAGCTATAGATTCAGGTGATAATTGTAGGTTCATTGCTACCAGCAAACTTTTCATACTGTTTTTCTTCTTTTTGCTTGATTGGCCCATATTTTGATCTGTCAACTTCAGTTACTGTCAATGCCGGTGGTTTGGAGCTCATAACCTCCTAGAATAGCCCAAAACTGCACTCAAGTAAAAGGACTTTTACTTTGCAAAACAAGTTGTGGAGGCGGGTGTGAGTTGACTGACACAGCTGCTGCTGGTTTGTTCTGATTGCATCTCTCCCCTTTTTCACACAGTAGTGTGCTGGCCCTCAGAGGACTGCTGCCCAGACAAAGGAGAGGAACTCTCTGCCTGAGTTTTTGGTTTAAACTGAATGACTGGAAGACATGTGCTGGAGGAGCTGGGCAGCAATAAGCACATGTTGTGTTCTGGGCAGTAGTGTCACAATAAGCCTGAGGGCTGAATCTGTGTGTCTGTGCTGTAGCAAGACGGCTACACAAGTACTGAAGTAGAAGTAAAAATCATCAAAATAACTACTTGAGTTAGTGTGTAAAAGTATATACTTACTTCATATGATTATTGTTTTGGAAATTGTAATCCCTGACACTACTTGTTACTGGAAATAATATGACAGTAATATATTACTTCCCAACACTGATTATGATTTGGTTTCAGGTGATTTCAGGTGTATGTGCATAATAGAATTCACCAAAACAGTCTCTGATCTTTCTGAAAATGTCTCATATCAGATGACTTATTGAGGCTCATTAGGAGATAATGATGTGACATTTCATCATTAATTGCCTTTTAAATACAGGTGTGTTTCGTTCTTCACACCATCTTTGGTTTAAACATTATATCAGTCATGTCCACATGAGATAAAAGCAAACATGTTTGGTCTCCACTTTTCTGTCTCTCTTCATCCGGCTATGAGCATGACTAGTTAAATGCACACCACTGTATTATATATTTACTTTACAGCAGAAAGCAGTATTAGTAGTTTTGAAGCAAGACATTATGTGTATATATTATTAAACTTATTTGCATTAACAAATATACTTACTGCTCTCTGTCAGCTCATTGTCAGCTGATGCACTGACATCAGACTGCTGCACTGTGTGCATGTTAATCCGCCTGTAACTATCAGCTGCTGGCGCTGTTTGAAAGCCATAATGTTAATGTTACTCCTCCTGTAGCTTCAGACATTATGCTGCTTTGAACAGAATCATGTGCAGGCCTGGCAGAGGTAGGATGTAACAGAGTGTCAGCAGACCTGGGACCAGCTGACCTGCCTCATGAATGCAACAAATAATAAATAAATAGGGCTAAACATTGCGTAATGAAAGTATCAAATTGTAACGGACTAAAAGTAATGATTTGTCTCTAAAAATCTACTCAAGTGAAAAGAATATAAACTCTACTACACTACTTTCTGCGTCACCAAACTGAGGTTCCCATGGCAATGTGATGCACATAGTTTGTGCTGCTGTAACTGCACAGCTTCGTTTGGTGAAATTACTAAACAAACAGCTCAGAAACTTTGCAGATGTCATCTTCCTTCAGCTGAGAATCCTTTTCGCTCATAAAGAGCATAGTCAGGGAAAGAATTAGTGGAAAAGCGGTTGCTTTTTAGAGCTGATTCAATCTGAAACTCTGAACATAACTGCTGCTCCCAACCAGGTTATGAGTTCAGCATCGGTTACCATGGTGACCTCACAAACCCATTCATCTCGCTTTGTAGTACACCTCTCAGCTGTAGATGTATATAAACTGGGTGATACAATAGCTATCAGATGGGAATCTTTTGGCATTAAAAATGGACTGAGCACTATAACATCTGAAGGCACTTTCTCTCATGGGAGTTGAGAGCGAACTGACCAATATTGATATGAACTCTGATAGTATTGTGGATGATGCACAAAGCACAGCCACAAAAAATGAAATGCATAAGGTAAGATATGATTCATGATTAATGTAGGCTTATAAAGTCTTTCTGTGTTTGCTGTGATGCATTTTGTGATCGTGCAGATGGTTTTAATTGAGTTCACCTGCACCATAAATCCTGAGCTGTTGAGATATAGGTGCTTTTCAACAAATTCTGGTTATTGTGCTATTGGCTTTGAGTGTGTACATGAGTTGAGATGAAGGTGAATGAGTGTCTTTGCTGCTGCTGGTGTTGTTGTTAACCGTGTCTACTGTAAATGTGCAGGGGTGAGATGGGATTGGATGGGGCCGGTCCAAGTGAAAAATGCCAGGGCCAAGTTTTTAAAATCCAAGCCTCCCGAGTAATGTCAGAGGTGCTACATCTGCAGTATATTTGGCTTCTTATCAAGTAAGCACATTTATAAAGTACCTCTGAAGGTATGTGGTGTCCGTGAATGTGTATATGAGGCTCTCAGGATAGTGAACAGTCTGTGTGTGACATAATAAAACCAGCCATTGTGAGAAACTCGGGACTTATGAAAATGGAAATGCTGGGTGGGAAATGAATAGAGGAGCTGTAAAGGGCGAGGGGACTGTTATAAATACAAGGTTGATTCATTCAGTAGTGCAGTAATATTTAGTTAGACTGCTGACCTTGTGATGCCGTACATGACACCCAACAGAGTCACATATGATTTTCTGTTCTCTCATCACCTTCTTCGCTTCCTGCCATCACCTCTCCCACGATCATCCCACAGGCCGCACTGAACTCCCACCGCATATCAGCTCCACATATCACTCACATCAAAGGCATTGACATGATGATAAAGCCCAGTGTGTATATGTGTGTGTGCGTGTGTGTGTGTGTGTGTGTGTGTGTGTTTGTTTGAGTATAACAGTGAGGGTGAGAGACACAAATAGGACCGAAGAAGACAAATAATGTAAGAAGGGAAGTGGGGAAATTAACTGCTGTTTCATTTGGGTTTGTGCCAAAAGACATCTAATCTGTCTGGATTAATATCACCACACACACACGTGCACACACACACACACACACACACAGAGGAAAGGGTGAAGGGAAAATAACAAATCAATGAAAAGAAAACATAAGAATATGAAGGCGAGAGGTTCATGTGTCTGGTGGTGGCGAATGCAAACACTTTCCCAGGACTGACAGATAGACAGACAGATAGACAGATGAATATTTTGGTGCAGGGCCTTTGTACAATAAATTTGTATTAGACTTTTGTGCAATTACAGTAGATAGGGCATCTGTGCAACACTTGGATTTAGGGCATCATGCAATACTCTTGGAGTGTATGCTTTTTGGATGTATGGATGTGGGGGTGATACTGTATGTTAATTGTAGATTGACTGTATATCTGTGTGGCTGTGTCACCTGTGTCCTCTCAAATGTCCAAGAACTTTCTCCTATGGGAGACAGTGAAGGCTAAATATAAATGATCTGCTGTGACACACACAGCCATCACAGTAGCACAATATAAATACTGCGCAATATTAACGCCTGTTTCAAAGTAACATTATAGGAAGCTTGCTAAGCTATGTATCTAGCTGGGGATATGTTTATTCACTTGAGGCAGTAAACACAGCCTGGTTCTTTTATTCTGTAAGATGAGCCCCCAATTTGTCATAAACCTGGGTCTTGGGCCATGACGAGGGGAGATGGACCATTAAACAGTTTAAAGCGATATTCCAGCCCTACATGATAATCCACTCAATATGTACTCACCTCTATGCTGATGTGAGGATGGGTGAAGATCTTCAGTTCACAAAACAATCCTGGAGTTTCAGCAGAAAACAGGGTTGCAGCCAAATCCAGTACAATGGAACATGTAAAAAAACAACAACATTAAAATTTAACCACAAAAGACGCCATTTACACCATGTTTTTTAGCCGAAATGTCAACTGTAGCCTCTCAGACTTTAGCTAGATGCACGAGATCTTGCAATATTTTCCCACATGCATCCATTGAGAGATATACGAAATCTCGCGATACATCGACGCCATGTTTACATGCTACCTGGGAGGCTACAGTTGACATTTTGGCTAAAAACATGGTGTAAATGCCGTCTCTTGTGGTTAAATTTTAATGTTGCGGCTCACAGTCACTTGGATTACACCACACAAGCAGGATGGAGACATTTTGTTTGTTTTGTGTTCTTTTTTTTAAAAAACATTTTATCCGTGGTCGCCATTCACTGCAATTGTACTGGATTTGGCTGCAACCCTGTTTTCTGCTGAAACTCCAGGATTGTTTTGTGAACTGAAGATCTTCATCCATCCTCACATCAGCATAGGTTGTGAGTAGATATTGAGTGAATTTTCATTTTTGGGTGGAATATCACATTAAACAAAGTATTTATTTAACAAAAATAGCTGAAAATGCCAACATAACAGCTGAGTAAAATGCACAAGGCGTGGATGTCAGTGAGATCAATGGTGTAGGTTGTGTGTGTGTGTGTGTGTGTGTGTGTGTGTGTGTGTTGAAGAGAGCATTAAATAAGCATAAGGATAACTGAGGAAACTTAAGATGCCACATCACTGTCGGGGTGTGTCTGTAGGGAGAGAGAGACAGACAGCGAATGAGTCACAGAGCCAGATTTATACACTGGAAGCACTGGGGCCAGGTGTCACCAGAGGCACTGATTTCTGAGACATCCCTCTACTGAATACCACTAAACATAGACACTGCTGCGAATACAGCAGGAGCCACCACAGTAGACTTTATCTTTGACGGAACAAAAATTACTTAAAAGGCATCTGTCACAGGACTGTCCAACGGACTTGGCAGAGCAAGTCACCTGCAGCCAGACTCCCTCACTTAAGATGCAAGTCACATTGCACGCTGCAGAGATGCTGCAGGGATGAAATCCGTGAAACGTAGTCCAACTTGATTAACTTAATTCCCCAAATTCCACCTTAGTTTAGCACAGTGATTCCCAAACTTTTTTTTTCCAGTATGCCCCCCTTTCAGAAGCCAACAAAAGTTCAAGCCCCCCACCAAAAAATTTTCAATCAATTGTTAACAATAATTGGGGATTGAACTGATAATAATAAAAAAAAAGAATTCAAAAGTTAAATTTTAGCAAAATAAAGGTCAGCTGGATAGAAACAGCAAACTCGTTTGTTTATTCCCCCTACATAGATCATATTCATTCAGCTTTGTTTCTCTCTTTTTTTCTCCCCTGGTCTTTCACGCCCCCCTTGCAGTGGCTCTGTGCCCCCCCAGGGGGGCCCACCCCCCAGTTTGGGAACCACTGGTTTAAGTAAATGCAATGATTCAGACATCTGAGCAGGATAAATTTGAGGGGCATAAACAAAACCTTTAAATAGTGTTATTTAGCATATGCTACTGTGGATTTGGCTTCTATTAAATATATATTTTCAATTACATAATTTATTTAGAAATAATTTACTGAGGGACGCAGGGCTCCAGTGCATCACTGAATCATATTTCAGGTCAGTCCAAAAAAAATCCCAAAGAAGAAACAGAAACAGTTTAACAGTTATTCTTGCATCGTTGGCAGTCTTTTCACGTTATCAGCAACTATTCAAAGTCAACTTTATTGTCAATTCTGCTGTAAGTGGAGGACATATATAGGATCAGAATGTCCAGGCGTTTTGTTTTATGTCCCACTGTGACATCCTTGCATTCATATTCTGTATTGGCTTCTTTAAAATCTTATCCTAAGGTCTATGATGTTTACATTAAGTAAAATATTCAAACCCAGTCCATCAAATAGAAATATTCTAGATGTTTTGAGCCCAATTTTATATTATTTACCCAAAATTCAAACTCACATGTTGGCATATTAAGAAACCTGCCTCGCCATGAGAATTTGAAATAAAGTTGGATTTGAACAGTGTTTGGCTGCACACCATAACTGTGTAATGACCCACCAGCTGGTCAGTGGGGTTTCAGAGGTTAAACTTGTTTTCGTCACCTCCAACTAAAAACTTCGACCCTGTTGCCTTCACATCAGCCACCCGCTGCCCTCCGTGATCTCCCTCCAGCCCCTGAAATATAACAGCTCATTTGTTCTCCCTCCCCCTGGTGATTTACCCTTTAACCTCCTGCTTCCCCGGTCGCTGTAATCCAAACCGTCTGCCCTGACCTCCTTCAACACACGCTCACTTTCACACACACACATTCGACAACTTTAACCCCGTCCTCGGGCTCTGTGAAACCAACTCTCAGCCATGACAAATGCTGCGGAGCCTCTGGTCTGTGTGTGGAGCCTCAGCGCTGTCACGGTGTCACTGTCGTCGTCTCAAACGAGAAAGCGAATCTCCTCAACTGACATCAAATTGAAACAGGTAAAAGCCCCATTCAACATCAGTGGCTGTGTGATGTCTCTGCTTTCTCACAGCTTTAATTTGATTGATTGGAACAAAATCTTTTTGAAGTGGAATTTTCTGTCATTTGAGATCAGAAAGGCCCTTAAAGTTCCCATGAAATGGTTAGCCGAATGCTTATTGTTTACATGTTTCCTGTAAAAACAGACAGCTAGGGAGAGATTGGTCGCAGACATTGATTGGCGTGTACAGTAGCCAGTAGCACTGTGTGTTACACCCTGCCACCATGCAGCTAAAGTGGTCCATGGATGTAAGGAGAGTGGTCCCTCCTACGTCCATGTGGACTCTTCATAGACTGAGAGCTCCCAGTGAACATGGGCACAGGGAATAAACTATAGTACCGAGGTGGTTTTCTTCCTGGGTTTGGCTCCCAGCACCCTGGGCTGAGTCACAGCTGACCAAGCTAATGGCAGTTAGCAGTTAGATTACTTGCTTTATCAACAAGTAAAGTTATCTTTCAATCAGAAGACTCCATAAATGACCTCTGTCCGTCTCTTCCTTGTTAGCCTTGGAAGCTGTGACGGTTGCTGTGGTCATATTCACTAGGAGGCTGGGTCTGTTGCCCTCTAACGGTAGCTAACAGATACGGTTAGCTACTTTAGCAACAACTAAACAAGAGCTATCTGCCCTTCAGGAAACTCAGTAATTAAAGAACTGATAGTTGAAGCTGAGCAGCCAGAGGACATAAGAGGGGAACCAGGAAATATTTTCTCCATAAAATATGATCCAGTTTCACCCAAAATCAATGAATAAAGTTACAAAGTTGTGCTTCTGAACAGTTTCCAGGGCCTGTTCCCCAGAAACAACTGTATAAAGACAGAGCGCATTTAAGCCCCACCCACAGCTGCAAGCAAACTACAGAAATACGTCTAAATTCTGCTGTGTGATGGGATTTTTATAAGCTTCAAAACTGAAAAACTGAAACTTTATGAGGAGAAAAGTGGATACAGGCGTGAGGCATCAGCAGGGAGAAAGGGAGAACTGTGGCATCCTGACATTTAGTAAAGTTATGCCAAATTTACAGTTGCTAATTTGTCCAGAGAAACTATAGAGGCTGTCTTTGAAAGGCCTGGTTTTGATCTTTATTAGCGTAAATGATGATCTTAACTGGTGATTTGATCAAATATTTGTAAACATCAAAGTATTTCACCTCTGGCAATTCAGTGGGATAATTTCTCACAGAAAAGCAAGGTCAGGAGATGAGACGGTGAGAGAGGAGACGCTGAGCTATGCGGGTCAATACAACTTTTCCTCTCTGGTAGACACAGGATGCTAAAATAACCCTTTGGCATACAGAACTCTACTGTTTTTAGCTAACTACAATTATTTTGTTATCGTTTCAGCCCCCAGTGGACATGGTTTACAGAATATGACGTGTTATCCTTCTATGTAAGTTTCATTGCAAGCAAATTTAGCGCAGGATGAATCATCAATAGTTTTAAATCATTTCCCAGGAAAAAACACAAACTCTGAAATAGCATTAAGAATACCCGAGAACTACGATCTACAAAAGGACTTTTTGTGATTTTTTGGCCAGATAGTGGTGTTTAGGTCACATATATAGTTCAAAACATATGTGATAAAATACTTCAACATAGATTTTGACTCCATGAGAACTTTAAAAGTCATGTTGTAACTGAATACTGAATTGGAAGACAGGAGGATGGTGGGGGGAAAGGGGGAAATGAAGCAGCAGATCAGGTTTTGTTTGCCTCCACAGACTGATAAATCTACAGCTGTTATTCAATATTTAACATATGTATCTGGTTAAACTGCCTGCTGGTCCTCAGTGTGTGAGAACTGAATTTTACTTGCTAAAAGAGACTTTCTATTTTACAGCACATGACACTTATGGCAACTGGTGACCTCCCTGTGAGTGTGTGTGAGTGTGTGTGTTGTAAATGTGGCTGCATGGGAACACAGATTCATTTACATCTATAGTATGTCATGCTATAAAAATGTAATACTATGAAAACTCCCCCCACAAATCATCCGGCTGAGTGCGTAAAAACAGACAACAAATGAAACAACTATGCATCTGCAAACAAACTATAATTCAGGCTCACAGCAGCTGGAGCCGCAAGTCAAGTCCTGACAACTGCTGCCAAGAAGCCTCAAAATATTCAGTTGTATCACTTAATTATTAAAATGTGATGCTGAGATCCGTCTTTTGCACATGGGGACAATGTCACTGTCAGTAATAAATCATATGTGACTTACATTATTAGCTTTAGAGTCAGATTTATTGTTAAAATTCGTGCTTAGTCTTGGGAAAATTTTAAAGTTATATTTCAAATCAACATCATGTTTCATATTTCATGTTCCGTGTTCAAGTTTCTGGTATGTGGTTCGTCTCAAACTGCTCCATCGACCCCCCCAAAAAACACAGCCTCACTGATGAGAGAGGATGACGTCAGAGTCAAAGCCGCAGACTTCAGATTCAAAAGGTATCCTGTGGAGTTTTTGACACATGCACAAGAACAAGAACTCATGGACAAAGACACAAGTGACGTCATACACAATCCTGTCAATGGTTTCACATTATTCCAGTGGCCTACAGGTGGAGGTAGTGTGCAAAGAAATGCAGCAGGGAAGATGAAGACTGCTGGAATGTAATGCAAAGAATGCACGTTTCAAACTTTTAAGCAAAATAGAGTTTGAAAATGTTTAATGAGGGCAGGAATTCTTTATTCAACATATTTGCTAGATCTCAAGGATTCGCACACTGTGTTTTGGTAACACTGAATAGAAACATAAGTTTTGTTCATTTACAAGAAGACTCCACATGACTTTAGACTCAACTTGGACTTGTCTTCTGTCACCCTTTACTTACTTGTACTTACGTAATGTTACTGCCTGAGAGCTCGGCTCGATTCAGACAAAATTTCATCTGGTAAAATAAATGCCTTGCAACACTACACTGCCTGGCCTAAAAAAAAGTCACCACCTCGATTTAACTAAGCAAACAGGTAAGATCCTTCCATTGGATAATTACTGCAGTGATTAATGTTTCAGCTGGCAACAAGTTATTTAACCCAAACTGATGCAGTGAGCAGCTTCTCATTTCTTAAACAACCATGTCAGAAGACAGAACCTGTGGTCGTGGAAAAGATGTTACTCTGTTTCAGAAGAGTCAAATTATTGGCCTGCATCAAGCAAAGAAAACAACTGAGAAGATTGATTAAACTACTGAGACTGGGTTAAGAGCTGTCCAACACATTATTGAAACCTGGAAGGTTAGTGGTGAACCATCATCTTCCAGGAAGAAATGTGGTCGGAAAAAAATCTTGAATGATCGTAATCAGAGATCACTGAAATGTTTGGTGAAATCAGATTGCAAAAAATCAAGAGTGGAACTCACGGCTATGTTTGGAGCAATGGACAAAGGTCATGTGGTCTGATGAGTCCAGATTTACCCTGTTCCAGAGTGATGGGTGAATCGGGGTAAGAAGAGAGGCAGATGAAGTGATGCTCCCATCATGCCTAGTGCCTACTGTACAAGCCTGTGGGGGCAGTGTTTTGATCTGGGGTTGATTCAGTTGCTCAGGTTGAGGTTCAGCAACGTTATGTGGCCAAAAAATGAGGTCAGCTCTCTACCGGAATACACTGAATGAGCAGGGTTTTCCATCAATGGATTTTTTTTCTTCCCTGATGGCACAGGCATATTGCAAGATGACAATGCCAGATTTCATCAGGCTCAAATTGTGAAAGAGTGGTTCGGGGAGCATGAGACATCATTTTCACACATGGATTGGCCACCACAGAGTCCAGACCTGAACCCCATTGGGAATCTTTGGGATGTGCTGGAGAGGACTTTATACAGTAGTCCGACTCTCCCATCATCAATACAAGATCTTGGCGAGAAATTAATGCAACTCTGGACAGAAATAAATGTTGTGACATTGCATATGCTTATTTAAACGATGCCATGGCGAATGCATGTTGTAATCAAGGCTAAAGACAGTCCAACAAAATATTAAAGTGTTTGACTTTTCTTTGGCCAGGCAGTGTATTCAGAGGTTCCACTTAGTACCAAACTTTCTCAACTATTATTGGAGCACAGAGCCAAAAAGAGGCGGGACTGAGGACGGGGTGTCTGAGATACAAGCATCAAATGTGCACAACTATAAATACCTGTTTTTTAATAGCTTGAAATCCCAGCATAATTAATTCAATTATGAAGGATTCAACTATATACACAGAAACCTTTGATAGAAAAAATGTTGAAATCCACTCAATCTAATTTTGTATCATTAATTTCTATGATAGAGTTTGGAGACCATAAACACTTGTATTGGTTCTTATAATTTTCTTATGAAGTTTTGAGACTTGGGCTTGGCCCAAAAGACTTAAAAGAATATTGCTAATCTATATTTTCTTGTTGTCTACAAATCACATGAAAAGACCAAAGTCAAGTATTGTCTGTGTAGACAAAGCCTGATATAACTTATTCCTCTGAGTCACAAAGCTCTGTTGTCCACAGTCTATTACATACACTGTAAATGAGCTGTTGCACTGGGTTCCTTCACTACAATGAACACACACTGTAGTTCATGTTTTGGAATGCGAGAGATGCTACAGTTCTTACCACAAAATAGATTAACACAAAACAATAAGATTAGCACTGCACAAGCACTGACACCAACACAAACCTAAGAAAGCTGCACTCTACAATGGCCAGACAGAAGAAGAAGGAGCGATGAAGGATAAAGGTATGCACATAGAAATAAGAAAGAAACACATCACAGCGTTTCAAACACTCCTGTGGCTATTGGTATTAGGGTAATTAGTCACAACAAGAGGATATTCCAAACAATTTCTCTGTAGCATTAAGAACAGCACCTTGGCTTATTTCACCCTGACTCGCTCACCCCACCATCACACTCCATCCCAGGTCCTCAACCCTGAGGTGCCCCCACATCACAACATTTCTCCTACCCAAACCAGGGTCTGTATCCCAACCTCGACTTCCCTAACCCCATCCTCTCCCCCCACCCAAATCCTAATTCTGCTCCCACCCCAAGACACCTGCCCCTCTCCTCCCCCCCAGGTAACTACAAGCCAACTTACCACATTGTGAGACCGAGCAGAAAAATCCAGGACTGGTTCTTCAAAGCACGAAAGCCAGTGCTGTTACTAGGTTATTCAAACATCAAGTTCCAGCTCACAATACCCCACAAATCCAATTGGACAGCTACCCGGAGCAAACTTAAATCATTTCCTTAAGATCTGTGAAAAAACCCTGCCTAACCTGAACATCAAGATTGTCATTTTTCTCCATCGGACTCAATAAGGACCAGGACCCCAAGCAAACGTCATGTAAACAACTCAAAACACTGTTCAGACTGTCTGCAACTACCTTCCCCAATGCAGACATTTACTTTCCGATTTTCTTCTAATCTCACTCCAACACAGCAACCTCATGTTAATCAAAATAACTATGGCAACACACTTTCCCATCCTGACAGAAATACCCCATGACACATTTGTTACAGAAAGAGCCAATATTCACTGGACCCCATCTACAGGCAAAAACATTTTCGATAATTGGTGCACAAAGCTAAATTTATGAACATTACAGGAACCAATTCGGTGCCCCAGACACAGACACACCCACAACAAACAGCCAGATCCTGCCAACACAGGCCCAGAACGGACCCCCACCGTCAACAAAAACCCGGACCTGGGGTAGGACTCACCATTCACCATTTGCAACCTCTCCACACTCTTCACCCCAATTACAGCACAACAGTAACTACTGGAGATGGGGCTGTCTTTCATTCCACGCCCGACCATGTATGACTGGGAAGAACTTCAAAGGGACTTAAACAAACACCACAGATGACTAAAAATCCTGGAGCACTTTCACCCTCATTCAGACTTTCATCACACCTTGTTCACACACCCCTCCAATTGGGAACAAGACCTGACACAACTGGTCAAAAAGATTCAACTCTTCATAAAAACTCAGTTAACCCAAAACCCCAACATAATCATCAGACCCGTGGGCAAAGGCTCAAAAATAGTCATCATGGACCGACCATAGTACCTACTGGAAGCCAATAGACAACTGAACAACAATAAATACTATAAACCAATAGACGAAACAATACAACCAGACAGAGACAAAATTCCAGACCATCATACAAACCCTATACTACAAAAAATACACAACTGCTAAACAAAAAGACTATTTATTTGGACCAGACAACCCATGCCCCTGACACCTCTACTTCCGAAGATCCTTAAAAAAAAACATCAGACCTGGACTGTTCCTTTTGAAGTTCCTCCTGGCAGACCCATAGCTTCAGATTGTAATAGCACCTCTTAACAATCATTTCCATTTCTTCCTCTCCACCAGACATCCCAGCTACATTAAAGACACATACCACTTCTTGGACATCATCAGACCCATGGCTGTCCCCAACCAATCCTATCTCTTCGCCCTTGATATAGACAGTTTGCATGCAACTATTAACACCGAATTGGGCATCAAGGCACTTGCATTCATATTCAACAGATACCCAGACAAAACTTGACCAGATCAAGAACTTCTCCAACTACTAGAAATCTGCCAAAACATTAATAATTTTGCATATTATTGTCACTAAGTCACCCTGTATCCTGTTCAGGAATCTCTCTTTTAGTACAGAAAATCATAGATACATGACCAGACATGCTGTGGTAGGAAACTTTACATTACCTAAAGCGAGAACAATCATCTTTAGGGGTATGAATGGATGGAATTTACTACCTGATCACATCAAACTCACCCCAAATATAGGTCATTTCAAAAGACTTGTAAAACTGCATTTATCAAAATGAGTATATAATATATATAATAATATATATATTATAATAATATAATAATATTGGTTGTGTATATGCATAGGTGTTTGTGCTGTATATATGTGTGCATGTATGTGTACATATATATATATATATATATGTGTATGTGTATATGTGTGTATGCATGCATGTGTATGTGTATGTGGATGTGTATGTATATATATGTGTATATGTTTATGTGTGAATGTATGTATAAATATTTATATAATACATAGATGAGTTGAATACATTTGTGAACCTTTATATACATATAGCCTGTTTTTTCATATGTGTGTAGACTTAGTCAGGTACAATGACTAACTGGGATATGACTGGAATATAAGTCACACTGATTGTGTTTTTTTTCCCCCTCTGTTTTATTTTTATCTGCTTTATAATGTTTTTCATAGTTTTTGTCAACCTTTTCTTTTTTATATACCATGGAATGTAACCTTGATCCATATTTGTTGTATATGTAAATTTTTTGGTGGACCCCAGGAAGAGTAGCTGCAGCTCTGCTGCGGCTAATGGGGATCCTAATAAATAAAATAAATAAATTTGCATTCAATAACCGATATTTTCATCATATCAATGGGACAGCCGTGGGTCAGAGATATGCACCCTCCTACGCACATCTATACATGAGCAAGTGGGAGCGAGAAGCCCTAGCCAAGTGTCCACTAAAACCCACATTGTACCTCAGATTCCTGGACGACATCATTGGTATTTGGCCACATGACATCACCCTCTTCTCAGAATTCATAAACATCCTGAATAGCCACCATCCATCAATCAAGCTCAAGCACACCATTGACCTGCAAGAGATAAACTTTTTGGCCACGACAGTCTTTTTTTTTCAGCCACTAAAAAAGACAAATAAAAAACTAAGAGACCAAAGTTTACTAGTTCGTAAATCCAGCTATCACCTGAAACACACGTTCAGAGGCATCATCAAATCTCAATTAATCCGTTTTCACCGCATCTGCTCAAACCTTTCAGATTTCCACCATGCCACTCAGATCCTTTTTAACAGTCTCAGAACAAGAGATTACTCCAAATGCTTTCTCCACACTATCAAGAATAGCACCTTGGCTTCACTCACTCCCACTTGACACTTACCACTCTACATTTCCCCATTCTGGCAGAGATCCCCTTGTGACACATTCACCACAGAACCAGACAACATCCATTGGACACCCTTGACGGTCAAACACATATTTCACTACTGGTGACAACAGTTTAAGTTATAGATCATCATCAACCTAACCCAGCACACCCGACCCATACTCAGGTGGGGATCACATCATCACACCCCCGACCTGACCCTACCACCCCCCACCCTAGACCGACCAGATTCCACAAACCTTAACCTTGCCAAGCTCTTCTCTCCCTCCATAGAACAGGTACAGCTGTTGGAAAATGGGACTTTCCTTCATTCCCCACCTGCAAAAATATGACTGGGAGGAACTTCGAAGGGATCTACACCAGTACCATAGACGCATTCAAATCCTAGATCATTTCCAACTGGGAACCACATTCATCCCGGTTGGACAGGGAAATAAAAAAAAGTTAATTGAATTGGACAAATGGGCCCTGCAGAGATATCGGCCCCCGACGGATGTCCCAGACAATCTGTCGGGGGCCTCACGCAGGGGCCTCACGCAACTCACTCACCAC
This sequence comes from Lutjanus campechanus, assembly GCA_027495735.1. Classification (NCBI taxonomy): domain Eukaryota; kingdom Metazoa; phylum Chordata; class Actinopteri; order Lutjaniformes; family Lutjanidae; genus Lutjanus; species Lutjanus campechanus. The sequence continues at coordinate 16,831 of JAJHUR010085503.1, forward strand.
CCGAACATCATCATTAAGCCAGCTGACAAGGGCTCCAAGGTCGTTATCATGGATAGACAACAATATGTTGTGGAAGCTAACAGACAACTATCACACACCAAGAATTACAAACCCATACCACATGGTATTCAACATAACACACAGTTACAACTCCGTTCCATCAAACAAACCTTGTATCACAAGAAATTCATCACCGCAAAACAAAGAGATTATTTATTTGGTCCTGATCATTCATGCACCTGTCAATTCTACTTACTTCCCAAAATTCACAAAGACCCAGAAAACCTGGATGGTCTCTGCTACGGCACCTCTCATAATGTTTAACAGTACATAGACTACTTCTTGGGCTCCTTCTCCACCAAACACCCCAGTTATCTAAAGGACACCTACCACTTTTTAGATACCATCAAACCCATGGCTGTTCTCACCCAAGCATACCTCTTCACAATCAATATAGACAGTTTATACACAAACATCAATACCGAATTAGGCAAACCATTCACCGTTCAAACCATATTCAACAGATATCTGGACAAAACCTGACCTGATCCAGAACTCCTTCAACTGCAACGTATCTGTTCAACCAATAATGATTTTTCCTTCAACAACAACCACTTCTTCCAGGTAAACTGAACAGCTGTGGGTCAGAGGTATGCGCCCTCTTATGCTAATATCTACATGAGCGGGAGAGAGCGAGAGTCTTTGGCCAATTGCAGGTACAAACCCACATTTTACCTCAGATATCTGGATGACATCAGTGGAGCATGGCCACATGACATTACACTTTTTCAGGAATTCATCGACATTTTGAACAGCCACCACCCATCCATAAAGATTTAAAAAACCAGCATGGACATTGTGAGCTACCAAGCCACAAAGAGTAAGTTATTAGTATTATTCTAACAACTCTCACCCCTCACTGCCACCTCATGAGCCCATGGCCCCACCATTCCACCTATATTTCATCCTTCTCCCCCTTCCCTTCTCCACCCCTCACCCTAACCCCTGCTCTGGTAGATATTATATAATAATCCCCTAACAAATGCACTATTTACTCTTGTTTCTTTCAAGTTTACTTAAAAACTACACTGCCCAATGATCAATTTCTTTAGTGACACTTTGGGCAGAGTACCACAGATAGGCAGGGGGAAGTATTGAGAGACTGTCTAACGCTGTTGATTTGGATCTTTGCATTGGATTTGTTGACAAGTTACACCAGACGTGTCCTTTAAACCATTAGTGCCCAAATCAATTAGACAGACATTTTAAACTGCACAGCTTGTTGCTCACTGACACATAATGATTATAGTATCTGATGAACCGATGGAAAAACAGCCTCTTAATGAATCCTAATAGCTATTTAATTGTGAAAACTAACAGCAACAATCAGGGAATTCAGTGATGAGTTTAGTCAGTACAGTCAATGAATCAATCAGTGTTAATTCACCGTCCTGTTTCCACTCTACTGAGACCTCACACAGCCCCGGCGAAGCTGCCCTTTGGACGAAATGAGGTTAAAGCCCAACGCGAGGAAGAAAATCACTGTCATGTCCTCACAAGAGTCACCAAACAAGAGCATGTTTGTTTCTGGTGTGGTGCGAGGTGTGCGAGCGATAATAACGCTTCAAATATGGCAACGCATTAATCTGTGGGGATGAAAGGAGCTGACACCTTTCAGTTTGTGTGAACGTGATAGTGACAGAGTCTTATCTTATCAGCGACGTACAAACAGGCCGGCAGCAGAGATGTGTTGCATCAGTCTGACACCTGCAAATCTCCACTCAGACGCTGCCAATTACATCCTCGTTATGGACTGATTACACACACACATTAGACTGCGCTGCATATTTCTGATATTTAACTCAAGTTTAATCTAATCTTTGCCTTTTCGCTCTATCTCTCTCTTTCCTGTTGTATTGTACCACTCTAATCATCATTAAACAGCAGTTTATAATAGTAAAGAGACATGAGTAATTTACTCGCTCACTAAAAGTCACGACACATGTGAAATGTATCTCTTGACTAGCCGGTGTGGCTGTAAAATGTTTGTGTTTTGCATCTGGCGGCTGTGGTTGTGTCAAATGTCTTTAAAGTTGAGAAAGGCTACAAGTTCTCCAGGCTGTTGGTCCTGCAATTTTCCATGACAGCTACCATACACTGTGTATTTCGAGGACATAAAAGTGTGATAAAGGCCTGTAGTGTGGTGGAGTTATCATGGTGGGAAGAAAGGAAAAAAAAAACAGTTGAGAAGTCTAAAAGGAAGAGTTTGACAGTCTTTGCACTCAAGTCCCAAGTAAAGTCCCAGGTCCTAAACCTCGATTTTTCCTAAAGTCATAATGCTGTCTTCATCACATGTCATGCCATTTTAGCAACAGAGCCTCCACTCACACTGCTTCCTAACTGGAAGCAAGTGAGGGAGCAAACTCGAGCTTTATTCATAACTAATAGAATTTCTTCAGTTTCTACATAGTTGGGTGTTTTAAAGTTTGCTTAAAAGTTTTTTATTTATTTATTTATTTTACAAATTTTCTTAACTGTAACTTCCTACAACTCCTTGTTTTCCTTCCAAACCGTGTTCTTTTTGAGGATGTGCCCATAAAAAGGCTGCTGTGGTTCATAATAAAAGGTGCAGCTTCTAAACCTTTTTCTCTCTTCCTCCCTGTTGACTGCTTTGATGTGGGGAGATAAAGACTTCAAGGATGTCAGCAGCCATTTTGACCAGATAAAACGTTAGAGGTGAAGTAAGTTCACAAAAATCCACCAAAACAGGACCAGGGTGAGCGGTCACACTGCTGAGCGTGTTTGCTGATGCACAGAGCAGATTAGGACATCGTGGAGGTGGGTGTAGTTAGCAGTCAGCCTCAGGGGAGAGACAGGTGTGGGGGCTGGCTCATGAGAGTGGTGTCAGGTGGGTTAACTGGCACAGCTGGTGCTTGTTTCCTGATTACACTCTCCCCTTTTGTATGCAGTAGTGTGCTGACCCTCGGGTGACTGATGCTCATGACACAAAGAAAGAACTCTGCCTGGGACTTTTGTTTGATGAACTGAGCGGACTGAACGACGTGCTGCGGGAGCCGTGCAGCCAGAGGCACATGTTAAAAGGTAGTTAGCTCATGTTTAAATATTTTGAGCAGTAGTCAAAATAAAAGTATACTGTCTGTGAGCTGGATCTGTGTGTCTGTGTGTGGGGGGGACTCATGGTGGTATCAAGACGGCTACAGACATCCTGACTGAAAAAAAAACGAAACAATCATCTGTTCCCTCACTCGCTTGTTTGCATCACTTCTAGTTAGGAAGTGGTTTTACTGTTTACATGCTGTAGGTATTTCTTGGTTGGACCAGTGACTCCTTAAGACATATTGTCACCGTGAGGTTAAATGTTGTGCACCATAAAACAAATAAGAGTGCTTTCTAAGGCACAGGTGCTGGTAGGAATATTTATTTTACCATAACTTTTCCTCTTTGCCTCTAGTCTATATGGTAAGTTAAGATAACTAGCTGCTTGCTGTGGCTTTATACACTGCCTGTCCAAAAAAAAAGTCACCACCTGTGTTTAATTAAGCAAATAAGTAAGATCCTTCCATTGGATAATTACCACAGTGATTAATATGTTTCAGCTGGCAACAGGTTATTTAACTCTAACTGATGCAGTGATTAGCTTCTCATTTCTTAAACAACCTTGTCAGAAGACATATCCTGTGGTCGTGGAAAAGATGTTACTCTGTCCAGAAGGGTCAAATTATTGGCCTGCATCAAGCAAAGAAAACAACTAAGGAGACTGATGAAACTACTAAAACTGGGCTAAGAACTGCCCAACACATTATTAAAACCTGGAAGCATAGAGGTGAACCATCATCTTCCAGGAAGAAATGTGGTTGGAAAAAAATCTTGAATGATTGTGATCAGAGATAAAAAAAAAACAAAAACAAAAAAAAAACAGTAGAACTAACAGCTATGTTTAAAAGTTAAAGTAAGAACATGTCCACATGCACAATGTGACAAGGACTCAAGGGATTGGGACTGAACAGCTGTGTAGCCTCAAGAAAACCCCTCATTAGTGAGGCTAATTGGGAAATAAGGCTTCAGTTTGCGAGGAAGCATAAAGATTGGACTGGATCAACCGACAAAGGTCATGTGGTCTGATGAGTCCAGATTTACCCTGTTCCAGAGTGAAGGGGGCATCATGGTAAGAAGAGAGGCGGATGAAGTGATGCTCCCATCATGCCTAGTTCCTACCATATAAGCCCTATATATATAATTTTAATTCCCCCAAAATGTCAGACTACTACTAGATAATTTTAAACCACCCCTGCAACATAATCCATAATTCATCACTGTATATCCATATTCTCAGTATGTGTGATGGTAAAATCTTCTTATTGCTAAATGCGCCGCTTCTTTGTCTCTTCATATCAGCCATCTTGAAGCCCTGAAACTCCACAGTTCCACTGTTCTGAAAATATAAAGCATATGAATTGACAGTGAAGAAGTAGTCTGAGAAGTTTCTATTGATTTGTTCTTTTTATTGCCATTAAAGTTTGGCACCATTTTAGCCTTCGATCTTCATTAAAGAGAAAACTGCCAGCTTTTTATAGCCTTACGAACTCTACAGAGGCTGAGTGGTTGTTACTCAAAAAATTGGAGTTTAAGTGGAGAATCACTCAGCTGAAAGACTTGACACCAACTAGCTCCCTTGCAGCATTTAGAACTGAACTTGAAAACAAGTTAAATTTTTACTTTTGCCTGATTTATGATCACATGCATCCCTTTATTTGTTTAACGTGATTATTTAAACCAAACTTCTTTTTGTTTCTCTTAATTTCTCATGCACATTGCCATCTAATTCACATTTGTATATTTATATTAACGTAATGAAATGGACGGCACCACTCTGACTGTTTCAGATTACAGCTGTTTCAAACACTTTTCAAATTACTGCACAAATGAAATAACTTTACTGTGTGCAACTCAAACACATCATACAGTTCAGTGCTGCATATAAAATATAGCTTACTTTAGTTTCTCTGCTGCATCTCATTGGCTTGTTTTTTTTTTTTGCAGTTTGTCATAAGCTCTCAGAAGACATTTTTTCAGTGAGAGAAAATGACTTTCTTTTTCAAGTCATGACTTCAATGTGCATGCAGCAGCAGCCTCAGGTGTCCTGTCATTGCAAGACGAAGTATTATGGGAGTGAAGTAAAAAAGAAAAAAATAGAATTACTGCATTTTAAAAATTGTTTTCCTTATGTTGTCATGTATGAAAACACCTAAAATGAACACTGTAAGCAGACTACTTGATTACTTTCAGTAAATTATTCATAGGAATGACTCTGTCGCAAACTTTTTGATCCATACATACTACAGGTTGTTCACTGTTGCCATGGTGGTTTCCACTGTATTTCATTCAAACTTTAATTTAATTGGTAGCTATGTTTAACTACTTACAGTGTTGTAGGATAAAAGACACCAATATTTGTTTTTATGCAGAAGCTGAAATGTTGAGTGCAACATTAAGTGTCCTCTAATGCATGAGGGAGCGAATGTGAAAGCATGGCACTGTGTGTGTCTGAGTGTGTGTGAGTGTGTGAGTGTGTGTGTGTTTAATCTCCTCAAGAGACCAAATCGAATCAATGATAAGTAATACCAAAATAAGTCAGAAGAGCGTCTGTTGTCACCAGTGAGTCATCGTAGTGTGAGAACAACAGCTCTTTCTCTATCTCACACACATACACACACACACACACTCACACAGAAAATCAGCTGCCCTTATAGTGCAACACTTTCCACTGACACTGATAAGCAAACAGCCCTGGGGACACGTAGAATCATTTTTAGCTCTGCTTTAGCGTTCTGTTCATGTTTGCATGTTTGATTGACTGTCTGTGTATATACAGTATGTGTGTGTTTACTGGCATGTGTGTATATTAAGCCCTAAAAGTCTTTACAGTGAGCAAAGTTGCTCCTAAACCCCCCTTGTCTAAGACCCAGAGCCCTCCAAACGTAGCCATCTATGGGTTTAATTCTCCCCAGGACTCAAACATGACAAGACGAATCAGTGGAAACCAATCAAAGGATGACTTTGAGCATCAGACCAGATCTACAGGCGAACCTCTGGTCAGATTAAACTAATCCACGCTGACCCTGAGAGACCATATCTGGAGTTTGTTCCAGGCACTTTACAGTCCTGTAGACAAAAGCTGCTCTAATCCTCTGAAATACTTTGAGTGTTTTTATTTGAGCAGCCTCAGAGACCAACATGGTTTTTCCCAGCTGACTCCTTTAAGTCGGAGCTGAGGAAAAAGCTCAAGTCATCGATCAGAAGTACAAGACAAGCTGAGTTATTTGTACAGATTTTCTGTTGAACTGATCAAGCTATGGCCACCCAATTGAACATAAAATGGAAAATATCAGTAACCTGTTT
>JAJHUR010085505.1:4415-51686 GCA_027495735.1 Lutjanus campechanus
TGTGTAATTACAGAGGGCTACACTGAGAGAATGTATCACATGGTCATCCTACACCCTTCAAAAAGAGCAAAAATAAGAAATCCCAGTAAACTTTTTTTCTTTGAAAAGACATTAAATTGAATGACTATATTCACCAATGAAAAGAAAGTAGTCGCCACTGAAAAATTACTATAGTCACCAGTGAAAACTGTTTAAAAATGACTATAGTCACTGTTGTCAAGAGGTTTAAAAAACAGCTATAAAAAAGTGACTATAGTCACCAGTGGAAATCTTTTTAAAAAGGACTACAGAGTTTTTTCATCACCAATTTGAAGACATTGAACAAACATTCAGATTCTATTTCACTGGAATTTGCAATAGTGGAAATTTTCATCTTGTACAATGTGCAGAAAATAGATCATCACTATCATCCTGACGAACAAAATTCTCAGTTGAAAGACAAAAGATAAATACCCCTCGCAGGACTCAAACTCTATTCTCATTAATCCTCCTAATTTTCCTGCTCATATGGACTTCTTTGTCAGTCTTTATACTACGTCACCTTCCTTTCAGAAAGCCCTTAATTCTCCCAGCACCGTATAGTCCAGGTGTACCTTTGAAGTAGTCAAAGCTGTCACCAATACACCTAAGTACTTGCACACACAAGTTAGGCTACAGCAGTTAAGTGCAATTTCTCATTTTATATTAGGAACTTCTCTCAGTATGATGTCCTTGAAGCTTCTTGTTGGCAGCACACAGCTTTTAGTTCTGTATTTATGACATTTTGTACAAATGATGTCAGTGTGTAGACCAGATTTTACCAACTAGTGAAATATGTCTTTGGAGAAATGCCTTCACACGAATCAATGTTGTCTCTCTTTCAACCTACAACTGAACGAATTTTCAAAATCATTCAACAAATTTGTGTTTTGTGACACATTTATGTTGTAACCACATTGTAGTGTATTGAAAAGATGTCAAGAGGTATCTTTTGCTTCTTGCACTTTTAGAGGAATACCTTGCTGTCTGTGAAATGCATCTGTAAAATTTTTACAGTAAAAACCCACCAGTTTTAGTAATTCACTTTTCATTGTTTTGTTTTTTTCCTTCACATATCAACTAAGACTCTATTCTGGATGTTAATTCACTTGCTAATGAGCTTCTGTTGTGAGTGACAGGACAAATTAGGCTAAAAGTTAAATTAGAGCTTGAATTTAATTTACTTGTCCACTTTAATAGTCAGCAGAACAAAAACTTGAATAGGCTGTTCAAGCAGTGTTTTTTAATAGTGAGTGACTCTGCAGAAATGGCACGATTAAAGTGGATTAACTTCAAAAATCCAACCAGAAGGAATCTTGATCTTAAAATTTCCGCTTTTTAAGTTAAAAGAAGTATCTTTTATATGTCATGTCGTAAACAGAGCTTACAGCATTATCGAATCTTCCATCATCATAATCCAGCTTAAAGTGTGTCACAGTCTTGAGGTTTATTGATTTCCACATCAGTTGTTGTTTTTTTCTTTTTTTTGACAATGATGCAAGCATCCACGCAGCATTTTCTGGACAGCAGTTGTCATGGAAATGGACTTGAGTTGTCATGGTTACACAACAGCGCTGACTCCTGTATTTTATGTCCTCAGTGGCTGAGGTGGTGTGTTTCGTGTGTGTCCAGCGGTCAGCAGTGAACACTGTGAGAAACCTTTTTCTAATTCTTGCTTTTTTCTTTGTTATTGCTGCCATGAAGAGGGTCAAGGTAAGATATTTACTTTATGGTTCTTTTTATTACTTTATACATCATATACGCAGTTTCTTTTGATATTTGTAGAGTAGATTAGATAATAAGCAAATGGTGTTTTGGTGCCTGTCTTCTAGATACTTGATAGTGTTTCTCTTTTCACACTCTACCTTTGACTGTAAAAGACGATCATGGTTATAGTTTGTCCTCATTGTCTTTGCGTTATTAATATTTTTTTTATACATAATTTTTTGTACTAGTGTGTTTTAAATATGCACTTCAAAATATAGACACATTTTCTCTTTCTTTATTTTTTCTTTCAAATGAATTGAAAAAAGCAGTTATTTAGCTGATGTGATGAGTTAAAAGGACTTGAAATCTTTATTTTTGCTATTTTTTAATAACATTGCATTGACTGAGTGCCTGAAGATGTGTTGGGATAACAGTCAAAGCTCATAGTGATATATCATGCTTACTATAACATTGTGCTTTATTTTAACATGGATTATTCATATAATTTCACTCTATATTGAAATGTTTCCTCTCAGTCTCAAACCTTATCTTTCCCTTTCCATTGACATCAAACATCACCTCTTTGTGTGCATATTTGAGCAGATATTAATGGAATATATTTCGTCAGAATAGTAAACAGTGTGATATTATCATTATTGTCATCACCATTATCATTATCATTAGCATGATAAGCAGCTCGGTGGCAGCCCCTCTTATCCCAGCTGTCTGTTTCAGGCCTCCTGTCAGCAGAGCGCTGCCACAGCCGGAGAAGCTGCAGACCAACAATGTTGGCAAAAAGAAGCGACCCATCGAGGTAATAAAGACCACACATCCTTATTAAAACACAACAAACTAATAACAGATGTGTACAGGAGGTAAATGTAAACAGAAGGAGTCTTGTCTCTGTCAGAGGAGCAAAAGATTTAAAAAAAAGTTGCTTTCTAAAGTGATTATTTCAGCTGAAGACGCTCGACCTCTGTCCAGACAGCCTCTCCGGGGACTCTGATGATGCTGTAATCGAATGATGACGTGCTGCTTCAGCCGGCAGCCGCCTCTGAATGTCTTAGTTGTCATGGCGTTGACCTTTCTGACTTTCTGGCGGTCTTTGTCTGACTCTCCCACAGGACCTGGTTTTGGAGCTGGTGTTTGGTTACCGTGGCAATGACTGCCGCAATAACGTGCACTACCTGAATGAGGGGGCGGACATCATCTACCACACGGCCTCAGTCGGCATCGTGCTCAACTTGACAACCTGTAAGTAGACTGAGTGCAGTGTCTCTGACTGTGTTATTATTAACTACACTCTGAGAAAGAAATGTTCTAACCAGAACCATAAAGACTCTTTGGCTTGTCCCCATAGCAGAACCCATTTTGGTTTGTGGTTGAACACATGGTCCACATGGAACCCTTTCAGAGGGTTAAAAAAAACAGGGTTATACATAGAACTCATCTTATCATCATCAACCCTTGATATACCATTTCTTCAAATAAGGGTTCTTCAAAAGAAAATGGTTTCTGGGTAGAACCTCAGACCTTCAGCAAGAACCCTTTTGGAACCTTTATTTCTAAGAGTGTAGCCTGAAAAGGAAACATAATGTGTATATACTGTATTTCATTTTGTATCTTTGTGTCTGATGTGTGTGTGTGTTTCTTTACAGCCTGCCAAAGTTTCTATGTAGAACACAGTGACGACATTCTGTGCCTGACAATCAATCAACATCCCAAATTCCCCAACGTGGTGGCAACTGGCCAAGTAGGTATGTTTGTGAGAAGTCGACCTCCTGTGTCACCACACGCCTCGTTTTTCTTCCCTCAATCCTGTGTTGTGCTTTGTGCAGCAGGATTACTGTACAAGACAGATGGCCATCCTCCTTCTACAAGCATATCTGTGCTATAAAGCAGCTAACGAGCTAAATTACCATTTTTGCATTCATGAATAATCTTGGGATTGTCACACATGCTGCATTTCTGACAGACGGACTCACATAAACAGCTTTGTTCAAGCAGAAATTGAATGACAAAGGATGAAATTTCACCTCATATAATTACATTTTATACATACAACTTTTACAATTGTGCATAATTTTCTTTAAATTACCTAAACATTTTGAAAACAGAAACCTCTTATATACAAATAATTTGTTCTTTCTTTTCAGGTGATACTGGTGACATGTCAGGTAAGGACATTTCAGAATGATGTAATCACATAAACTAACTACTGACAGAAAATCTGTCAAATTAACTCATTATTTACTTTATATTACTGCCATCTAGTGGCCTTTTGATTTGGGGTCTTTACTTCATGCGAACTTGGTTCTTTCTAGTGTCTCAAGTTTGGTTTTATTCGTCATCATATGTAGGTTAACACAGAGGCAACGGCACAGGGGAATTTGTAGGATGAGACAAACAGGTCAACTCAGCAGTGAGAGCACATTGACAGCACAAGGCAAAAGAAATTCAAATAAAAATGAATTTAAGTGAGGAAAATACCACACTATACTAATACTATCATAATACTAAAATTATGTAAATATAATAAAATGAGGGTTTGTGTGTATAGGAGTGTAGGAGTATATCCAGAAGGACTGCACAATTAAGTATGCATCAGTGCTTTTTTGCATGTAGATATAATATGACACTATATATTATTTATGTTAATTCATTTTCTTTGATTTTTTTGTCATGCACACAAGTGAGCAACCCTTGTGGGTTTACAAGACACTGAAAATGCAGTTGCAGAGATCACATAACTTCCTTTAATTACAAAATTAGTCTCTTTTTCAGCTCAGTCTTAGATAAAATGTCTTCCCCTCTCACGAGCTTGACAAAGAAAATCTGCTTCAAAAAGGTTCCCTTTCTATAGCACGACTCAGATTTCTCATAATCATCGAGCCAAAAGAAATCAACATAAATGAAACATTTTAATGAAAAGTGCATCACTTGTGTCCTCTTAGGGAGGTCAGTAAAACAATCAACCTGTAATGACTTAAAGTTTATTGTTTTTCACATTCAATAACACAAAACTGCAACAGATTAAAACCCACAAAACACAGTCTCCACACAGCATAAGACAGGGGAGAAATGTACTGACAAAATAATTGGTAAAAGTGACTAATACTAAAATAGAAAATAAATAGATAAATAGAATAAAAGAGGACAAAAGGCAATAACAAAATAGTCAAACTATCTTACAGTATGTTGAGAGTTTACACATGACACAAGTCAGACGCCATAAAGAAAGAAGTGCATTAATAGTAGTTTGATTTAGACAAAAAATGTTTTTTTCCCTTTCTGTCCCTCAGCTACGTCTCCATCCATCCATGTGTGGGACGCCATGACCAAGCAGACGCTGTCGGTGCTACGTTGTTTCCACTCCGGTGGGGTTTGCTCTGTCAGCTTCAGTGCCACAGGAAAACTCCTGCTGTCTGTGGGCCTGGACCCTGAACACACCGTCACCATCTGGAAGTGGCAGGAAGGTAAAAACAAAATAAGCTGCTCTTAAACTCTGACGTTATTCTGGGGATGAGAAAGTCCCATCACAGTTTAGGGGGTCATGCTTTCATTGCTCTCTTCTTTTTGTTTTTCAGGTGCCAAAGTGGCCAGCCGGATAGGTCACACCCAGAGGATCTTTGTGGCTGAATTTCGGCCAGACTCTGACACGCACTTTGTCTCTGTGGGCATCAAACATGTGCGTTTCTGGACGTTAGCTGGTCGAGCTTTGCTCAGCAAAAAAGGTGTGCTGAGTTCCATCGAGGATGCCCGGATGCAGACCATGCTGTCAGTCGCATTTGGAGCTGTAAGTGACTTCCAACCCATATAATATACAGTGTCTATTTTTGTTATGTTTTTTTTTAAATATAATTGATCCTAGATAAAAAATAATTTTATGAAATCATAAAAATGTGTGTTGTTCTTGCTACATATTATGTTTATCTCGTAATTTAACTCAGCTAAAAGTAAAGCTCATGAGATTATAAACTGTCTGCTTGAATGTGCTGTGAATTGTTGTTGCATTGCTCGCTCTGCTCTCTTAGGCCACTAGATTAGTGCAGATTTGTTTTCTTTTCAGAATAACTTGACATTTACAGGTACCATAAGTGGGGATGTGTGTGTGTGGAAGGAACACATTCTAGTAAGAATTGTGGCCAAAGCTCATACGGGCCCTGTGTTCACCATGTACACCACACTGAGAGACGGCCTCATCGTCACCGGAGGCAAAGAAAGACCGTAAGTGCTGCCCTGTAACATTTCTACACTGTGTTACATAGAGGTGTAATTCTCAAAATCCATGATTCAATTTGACTTAAGACTTTATAAGGTAAAGACTGGATCAGATTTTCAATTTAAACATTTTTTTTCAGTACTGATGCCATATCAAGTCTTGATTTGTAAGGATCAACAGATACTTGGTTTTATGCCCTCAGATCTTGTTTATTAAATCACATTTCTTTGTTATTCTTTTAAATTTTACAAAGAAATGTATATTACATTCGAACATATTGAATAAAGTTGAATAAAATATACAGACAAAATCAAATGTAATCAAATTGACCTGTAAACTTAAATATAAATTCTATAACTTTTTTAATCATATTTTTTTTCAATTATTTGAGATGTCATAATAGGCATGTTACCACACCGTCAGTCTTCACAGCAGAGTTCTGTGATATGCTACATACCACGTTTCTTCAGATATGGAAAGACAAAAACTTGTGAGAGTCGCCAATCCTGGTTTTAATTTAGATCAATTTTCAATTCAACACATTTCCATCAATTTTCATGAAATCATGACACCCCCATTATTACATATCAGTTATGTAACAGTATTTAATATCAGTACCAGTTAAATCTGAATTTCATCAGCTGAGGGATGATGTTTTCTTCGACAGATCAAAAGAGGGCGGTGCTCTGAAGCTCTGGGACCAGGAGCTGAAGCGCTGCAGAGCATTTCGATTAGAAACTGGACAGATCATAGACTGTGTTCGCTCTGTATGCAGAGGAAAGGTAGGTTACACCTGATGTTGCACTCAGTAAAATGATCCTGCTCTTTCTTCTCCTCTATTCTGTGTTTTGACGCATTTTGCTCACTGTTCTGTCAGGGTAAAATCCTGGTGGGGACCAGGAATGCCGAAATCATCGAAGTGGGAGAGAAGAACGCAGCGTGTAACATCTTAGTCAACGGACACATGGACGGACCAATCTGGGGCCTGGGCACCCATCCCTCCAGAGATGTGTTTCTGTCTGCAGCAGAGGACGGCACTGTTCGTCTGTGGGACATCCCAGAGAAGGTCAGCCATGTCCAGCTAAGTCTCCTAAGTCAAACCATCTCAGTTCGTCCCAGTACTTCCTTGTTTCTATCAATCTATGACTGTTGCTTCTATCAAGAGAAGTTAACATGTTTTCCCTCATTCACAAAATCATGATAATAAGTCTTTTCTGATCTTGCGTGACCTTGTGGGAACAACAGAAGATGCTGAACAAGGTGAACCTGGGCCACCCGGCGCGTACCATCAGCTACAGTCCTGAGGGAGATATGGTGGCTATCGGCATGAAGAACGGAGAGTTCATCATTCTGCTGGTTGCCTCGCTCAAGATCTGGGGCAAGAAAAGGGACAGACGCTCTCCCATCCAGGATATCAGGTAATGATTAGTTGGTGTGTCTGTGCCTCTCAAACAATATGAGAGATTTTCTGTAACTATATTTGAAAGAGGCTACTCTGATTTGCCTCCTAGCCGAGTGGTTCCCAGACTTTACAATACGAGAGCCCACAAAATAGCTTGGCTTATGGCTGGGCCCCCATTTTTTTAAAAATTGAAATATAATGAATAATGAGTTTAAACATATCAGAATCAGTATTTGTCTTTGGAGACTGAACTAGGTCAAAGCTACTCTACACACTGACATTAAGTAAACCTGACTGAACCGTGGTCTTTTTTTAAACACAGCGTGTCTTTCTTACAGGTTCAGTCCAAACTCTCGTTACTTGGCTGTAGGCTCTACTGAGAGCGCAGTCGACTTCTACGACCTGACGCTCGGCCCGCAGCTGAACCGCATCAACTGCTGCAGGGACATCCCCAGCTTTGTCATGCAGATGGACTTCTCTGCTGACAGCGCTTACGTCCAGGTATAAACTGCGTGAGGGCTCAGACACTTTGCATGTTTGTCTCAGACACTGGCCGGCTGTATGATGCCTAACCTCTGATGCCTTGAAACAGATATCCACAGGTGCTTATAAACGACTTGTGTACGAGGTGCCGTCGGGGAAGCAGGTCACAGAGCAGACACATATTGACAGGATTACCTGGGCCACCTGGACAAGGTGAGAGTCACAGTACTAAGACTCATGCTGGAAAAGTAACTGCAGAGTCTGAGCTCAAAGGGTAATTTCTCTCTCTCTCTCCCTCTCCCTCTCTCTCTCTCTCTCCCTCTCTCTCTCTCTCTCTGTGTATCCAGTGTCCTTGGGGACGAGGTCATAGGGATCTGGTCCCGCAACACTGATAAAGCAGACGTTACCTGTGCCTGTGTGTCCCACTCAGGCCTTAACATCGTCACAGGCGATGACTTTGGAATGGTAAAGCTGTTTGACTTTCCATGTCCAGAGAAGTTTGTAAGTATCATTACTTTATATTATTATTACTGTTTGATGTTTTTGCACTGTTACCATTTGTATTTATCTGTTGTTAAGTGTGAAATGTTTCTCTCTCTGAGACACTATGTGTAGAATGAAATTCTTAACTCTGACGCCACCTTGTGGTGATATTAAGAAAGAGGCCACGAATCTGACCAGGGAACACAGAGATGAATGGGCTCAAAACAACACATCTTCTGCAACAGTTTTCAAAAGATTATTTCATTTGAAAATATCAGCACGATATTTGAAAAGATTATACAATCACTCAAAAAAATTTTTCACGTAATTAAGCAGTTCGGTACCTGAATGGTTGCAGCCACATGGTCACTGGTTTGGTTCCAGCCAGCAACCTTTGTTGCATGTCATACCCTCTCTACCCTGTTTCCTGCCAGCCTCTTCACTATCACAGTCAATGAAGGCAAAAATCTTAAAAATGTATATATAAAATCTTCACATAGTGGCTTTAAGTGGTTGTTTTTAATATACCTGTCACACAATTATGACATTTTCAACTTGTGATGATTATTCAGCATTCTTTTCAACTACTGAGAAACTAGTTTTGCCTAAATTTTGTGATGCAGATGAAATAATCGGGTTATTTTATTCTAAAGTAGCAATACCACAGTGTATAAATACTCATGCACAAGTAAATGTCTTGCATTTCAAATTTTACTTCAGTAAAAGTGTAAAAGTATTAGCATCAAAATACTTAATGTTTATTTGAATAATACATGAATAATAGATTTATTATGCAGAGTGGCCCATTTCAAAATAATGCATCTTATATTATTTAATTCTAATTAATGATGATTAATATGTACATCACTTAAATGTTGCAGCTGATAAAGATGGGGCTTATTTATTATTTATTTATTTATAATACATCACAATTTGTGAAGTCACTAAACATACCAAATAAATGTGGTAGAGTAAAAAGTACAATATTAACCTCCTTATTTGTAGTGGAGGAGAAGGATAAAGTAGCATAAAATGGAAGTACTACTGTACTTTTACTGTACTGTGTACAACTACCTCAAAGGTACAATAGTATTAGTAAATGTGCTGACTTATTTCCCACCACAGGTTCTGCATGAAATCACTGTATGATGACTCAACTGACTTTATATCATGTTTGAACTGGACCCTGATATTTCTGTACACTATAATATATTGTAAATATACCTGGGTCTGTCTGTGGCATTTTGATGGTTAGGAACTTAAGTGTCCTCTTTTAAAGCTCATTAGAAACATTTTATATATAAAAAAAAGAACTTCTTATAGTGATTTGTTTGATTTCTACTTTATTTCATCATACTGCATATACATGCAATATGTAACACTGCTTTCTTTCACTGTTTTAAATGTATTCCCTTTAAAGCATCTTATAACTATGTTTTGAAGGGTGCTATATGATAAAAGTTATTTACATTATTACTTGACCACACCCAATAACAATGACACTCTTGTAAAAACAGCCACCTGGATAATGTGTTTGTGATCTGTTTCAGGCCAAACACAAACGCTTTCTGGGCCATTCTGCTCACCTGACTAATGTGCGCTTCACAAACGGAGATCGCTTCATTGTCAGTGCTGGGGGAGATGACAGGAGGTACGACTGCAACACCAAATAACAGACACGCTCAACAAGAATATAATGCAACACTTTTATTTATTTATTTTTATTATTGTTGGTTCACAAATGGTACGACTATCAAATACTAAGCAATGCATCCTTTCCTCCATGTCCTCCCCAGCCTCTTTGTATGGAGGTGTGTCCACGCCCCTCACTGAGGACAGACACCTGGACCATCCTGCCTCAGAGAGCCTGGGCGTCTCCAGAGAAAAGATTCTACTAAAGGATGCATTTAAATGAAGAGGAGGACAGACGTGGCAGCTTGTAAATGAGTCAATGTGGTGATCTGACTTACTGCCTCAAATCTAGGTGCATGCATGTGTGCAAGGCTCATGTTCATCACAGCATCAGTCCTGATTGTGAACACAGGTGGAGGGAGAACAGCCCTGCTCTCACAACATCACATCATCATTGAAAGAGAAAAAAAAAAAGAAAAGAAAAACATCTCTCAAATACAGTATGTGCATATCATTTCAGTGAGGGATTATTTTTTTAAGAATGAGCGTATATCTGTGTCCCAAACGGCAGTTTTGCTACTTGGCAGGCGTATGAACTTGTGTTACTGACAATGCCATTTTTTAAAACATGTAGCAAACTGAATTAGCCTTAATCTGAGTGTTCGACTTACGAGGGTTTGGATTCTTTTTGTATTACGTTGGTTTTACTTTTTGGATCATGTAGTCATTTGTTCTATTTTTACTGTTGATTCCAAATCCTGTGGCCTTTCTCCTGAATGTAACATCCACTGTTATGTTCTGGATGTCAGCATGCCAAAGCATACTATGCACTGTACACCTGACCTGGTCACTGTGTTAACCCTGATGGTTCATTTATGGTTTGTTTATGTGGTTGTGTTGTTGACTGGTTGACCTCAAACCTCCCTCGGCAGTGTTCCCCTCATGACATGTTAACGTGTGCATACTCGTTTGAGGACTCGTTTGTGGTTAAGTGGGTGTGCATGGCTTACTGGAAGACAATCTGTCCGAACCAAATTCCTCAGAAAACAAAAAGAACAGCTGTAAAATTGATGTTCCAATGCACTGTTGCAACTCTTACGGTCACTTCTCAGTGTGCTGCTATGACGTATTATTGTCGCATTTTCATGAATATGAATGGTGTGACTTTTTTCAACAGTAAGTTAATGTTTTGTGTAATCAGATATATTGCTTAAATGGAATGTTTTATCAGAGAGAAAATATGAAAAGTGCAAAACATGTTGCTCCTAACTACAGACTAACTACAAAAGAAAATGTTGCTGCATATTTTGATTTACATTATACCAGTGTAAATATCATTTGTACATATTCTTTTTGTATATTTTTTGTGAGATGTTTCTTAAATTCCACTTTAATAAAAAAAAAAGGCAACTATGAACTTGATTTTTAAACTTTGGAGTCAGTTGTATTAACTGAATGACCAGTTAACAGTGGTGCAAAGAGTACCGACTATCTGTACTCAAGTAGAAGTAACGTAACTACAAGTGAAACTACTGGTGCTAAAAAAATACTTGAGTAAAAGTACAAAGTAGAGGTGTTGTGAATCACGGTATACCAGTATTGACAATGACTGTGATATTTAAAATACAAAAATATTGATATCATTTGATATGATACATGATATCCAGCGCTTCTCAAACATACTATAATCTCTTAAATAAGTTACAGTAATGGTTACAGACTCTCTCTCCACCATAGCGCAGGCATTTTACCCAAAAGTGTTGGTCAACCTCACACAAATTCCAAATAAAGAAACTCAACAGACTGTGTGTCTTTAATGTGTTCTGAGCGAGAGAGAAAAGCCTCACGGTATCATATGAAGGGAAAGTTTTGAAAATTGCCTAAATAAGATCCTACCACAAATGCCCTTTTTAGTACGGGCATTTTTTGAGAAGGAAAGGGGGTGAACCTCACACAAATTACAAGTTTCCTCTATAACTAATACAAAGTTCTAAAAGAGGTGTTACTTAAAATAATACTTGAAATCAACATCACTATCTTAGTATGTTTGTATACAAGGCAACATAAATTGGCTCTAATTCATATAAACGTTGCCATCGATTAACATACATTTAAAACCAAATTATTTAAATATCACCTAAAATAGCACATTTATATTATTTAAAAAATATTTTTGACAGCCACTTCGGCACTAATCAGCATAAATGCTGGCAAAAGCATGTTGGCAATGATGAACAAAAACATGTAAATCTTGTTAAGAAAAACTTTATATTGCAAGAAAACTAACCCACTAGGTTATTTTGACCCACTTATGCATCTAAGGGTTAAGAATTTCCTTTTGCACATTCACTGTACTGCACCCAGCTTGTCTCAAATTAAACACATTTTCTGGCTGATTGTGGACTACACTGAACCCTTTGTGAGGACATTAGACAAGAAGACATGCATATATCAATTTCTTAACAGCAGGATATTGTGCCATCACAGATTTCAGTATTTTTCAATACTTTCCCCCGTTTGATTTGTTATAAATGACATATTTATGAGACCAAAACAGTTGAAAGAGTTTCTGTTGCAATTTGTGTGGCTTCATGTTGTATAATTCTGTACTACCTGCCTCCCTATACTCCTATTTTGAGTGCAATTCATTGGCCAAAAAACAAATGAAACAAACATCAAACAAAGTTCAGCATGAATTTGACTGGTAGCATTACCGTTTTGTTTCAAATTTTCTACAGATCTCACAGAAATATTGTTATTGTGAATTCTTTTGGCCACACTAATCATGTAGTGAATATTTGTTATTGTGACAGCCTTAGTACAAAGTATTCTTCTCACAACCTACTCAGAGTATTACTTACTTTTTATCTGTTAATTCAAACTGTTATTATGAAAATCTCCCCATTGAGGGACTAATAAATGAATATCCTAACTTAATGTTTACTACCTTATTAATAGAAACATTTCTGCTGCTCTTTCATCATTCTAATGTAATCAGGAGGTGCATCATGTGACTACAATTAACATAAAACAATTAACACTATAAAACCAACCTCACTTATATCAGAACACCAATTAGCATAAAATAAATAAAAAATGACTGAAGATACAAAATGTCTGAATTTCACTAAATTTTATTTTAGATCAAACAAATATAATAAAGCTTCTCTCTTCATAGATATGACCTATTTACATATTTTACACACAAAGTCAGATCTAAGCAATTGTTGTTGTTTTTTTGTTTTGTTTTGTGATTAAATACATGACAAACTACAGGTGAATATTGTGAGTTCTTGACAGTGACTATCTGCAAAACAGCACAATGACTGATTGATACCTCTGCTTTCCATTCAGTTCAAGTAGTTCCAGACCTTATAAAGCCTCCACATCCTTCCAGGAAAATGATTATCTACCAGTTTGACCGTGACACTAGATGGAGTCATTAGTGAACTGAAGTAGGAATTCAAAATATCAGAAAGTCCAATATAATATAATATCCTGAGTTACCAGTTTATTAGGTAAACATGTACAGTTAAAGCCAATTCAATATCCCAGAAGAAGGGACATCTTTGCAATTCTTTTTTTAATGCAGTTATCTCAAGATCAGTTTATTATTTTGTTATCTCAAGAAAACTAGCTTTGCTATCTTGAAATAACTGACCTCTTATCACACACACACAACAAGGTTGTTCCCACTCATTACTTATAACGTTTATCACAGATCAGGGGTACCATGTCAGGATCCATAGACGGCATCTTGACAACTGTAGCAACTGATTTAACTCATCAACGAGTAGCCATTTTTGATCAACACATCATAATGTGCTTCTATCAAGGTCTAAAACAGGCAGAAATAGCTGAGATTAATTTAATTAATAACCAGATAAGGGGACCAGGTCGTCTTCATGGTTTAAGAATGATGCATGAGATGCAGATTAAATGGACTGCCTGTTACTCAAGACTTAAATTCTTTGGTAAATTCTCATTATCTCAAGAAATCTGCCTGGGTTTCTCTAAATAATGGGATAAATTAATATGTTATTATGAGTCAATGAGCTTTGCCACATTGAGAAAATGAAAAAATCAACGTGACAAGTGTGGCCATTCTTAGCTTTAGTATAATAGTATAATTAAAATAAAATAAAATAAAATAAAATAAAAAAAAATAAAATAAAATTTGTTTAAATGTAGTTGTTATTCTGATGTAGTTAGAATGCATTATATAAAGATGTTATTGTAATATTCTAATAAACTGGTAAATGAGGGTATTGAGTAATATTGACAGAGGGGATCGGGCTCATAGTTTGACAGAGAAGGAGCTGCCACAGGAGCAGCCGTGATCAGCTTGAGGATTCTTGAGCACTAGGAAGGTGGAGCGGATCAGCTCCTGGGTGAAATCCACAGTGGCTCCTTTCACAAAGTCCAGGCTGTCCTGGTCCACGATGATGCCCACTCCTCCCTGCTCAAACACTCTGAAAACAGAGCAGTGGACACAGGAGTTGATTGGATGGAGAAGGATGGACAGACAATAAAGTCAGTGTAAAACAAGAACTTCAAAGTGTGGTGGCAATAAAATGGGGATTAGTTATACATTATTTTGAACTGGTCCAAAAACAGCATCTCAGCAGGCAACAGGGTAATTCAGGCCATCTTATCTTGTCCTGCCTTGCTATTTGTAGAGGCACAAATTGAATTTGAACAGAAGTAAAACGTAAGGTTTCTTCACATTTTCTGCTTGGTCACTGTGATGCGGAAGAATACATG
The DNA here is from genome assembly GCA_027495735.1 of Lutjanus campechanus. Taxonomy (NCBI): domain Eukaryota; kingdom Metazoa; phylum Chordata; class Actinopteri; order Lutjaniformes; family Lutjanidae; genus Lutjanus; species Lutjanus campechanus. The sequence goes on from JAJHUR010085505.1 coordinate 19,127, forward strand.
TGATCTGGAAATTTCCATTACAAAAGCTTGATGAGTGGCAGTTTACCTGTCATCTTCATTCTTGCCACTAACAACAGAAAACTTGTACTGGAACCCGGAGCAGCCTCCTCCCTCCACATGTATCCTCAGGTACTCGCCCTTCTCCATGATTTCCCCGAGTCTCTGGAGTAAAAGTGGGACATGAACATGATGAATGAGGTGCAAGCCACACCAAAAACACAAAGTAAATTGATACATGGCTAACATGGAAATGGGATTTAAAGGGACAGTTCACTCCAAAAAACAAAAATACATCTTTTAATTCTTTTTGCACTTTGAGCACCACAAATCTGGTGGCATCTAGTTTGATTTTTATGGAACCAGATTATGATACCAGTACCAATACCAGCACTCTCAAAGTACCAGTAGCGTACCTCATTTGATACTTTTAGTTCTACTTCAATCAATACTCATCAAGTGAATAGAAGCAATTGTGAAATAATCCAATCCAACTGTCCCTTTAACATAAAATCATGCTAATGTAGCTGCACCACAGGCAACACTGGCTCAGATGGGGTATTTAAGATGTTTTAAGTCTTACACAAACATTAACTGTATCTCAAAAAATATCCCCACCTCTTCATTAACAACTCTGTCACTGAAGCAGCTTCATTTACAGTATTTGGCCTCCCCAGCTTTCCATACATGTATTGAGACATACAAACCAATCTTTAACTTTTATTTTAAGACACGGGATGATTGTGACGCTTTATCATGAGTGTCTGCTGACCTTCACACATGCCTCGGTGAGGTGTACTTGATCTTCAGATGGACCAGACACCGCTGGCTGCTCCTGAGCTGAGGCGCTGCTGTAACGCTGGAGCCCCGCTGTAAACGGGGGCAGTGGTGTTGGAGGAACCCGGTGTAACTGTTGGCTCACATGGAAATTGTTCAGAAGTGTAGATGCCCTGCAAAACATTGACGTTATGTTAAGATCAGATCAGATCGCATAAAAGAAGACATGTAACGTTACTAGCCCTACTGCAATCTAGTCTAGAAGGGAACCCTAGTCTAAATCACGCGAGAGTGATTATTTAAACCCAAACCATTATCGTTCCCTCACCATATTCTAGTGCTTTTTGTCCTTAAACCTTCCCAGATCTTAACCACAGCGTTATCACAGTATAATACAAAGCATAATTAGTTCATACAACGTGTACAATGAAGAAACATGCACAAATCTCGCGAGAACTTCGCATATCAAGAGTTCCCTTCTACACACGACCCCTATTGCTAACTAGTTACTTAACGGTGGCGTTGAGGCTAGCTTGCTAACAATCTGGCAAAAATTCAACACACACGGTCTTCTTCCCCTAGAGAGACTGTTAACAGATTATGGTTTTGACCAGGGAAACTGTAAATGACAAACGGCAAATCAACGTTACCTTGCGAGGCTCAATAATTTTGACTTTGACGCAGATATCATAGCTCCTCTCACGAATGACATCTTCCATAACAAATGTAGAAAGCTCCACCCCAACCGTAGCCGGGAGACAGATCGAACCCTTATTGGTTGAAATAGTTGTCTGTCAAATAGACAGACCCACAGCTGTACAAAACGATAATTGATTCGCCAGTTTACCTGTTAATCTTGAGGTATTTGTGTTCTGTCCCGGATGTTCATGAGAATTTTAATTCCTCAGTTGTGCTTGACAGGAACGACTTTCAACAAGATCCACCAATGAAAATGTAGCGTGGGAGGTCTTTATGCGGAGATGTTTTCCTGACAGGCCAAATTTCGGGCTATAGCAACGAAAACTCTTAATAAATAAGCGTTACGCCGATCTCGTGATACAGGGAAATAAAAGGGGCTAGGCGACTATCGGTGTCATTTCGAAACCTGACGGGAGGACTTTAAAAGGTACAGTTTGACCATGTAGAATTTCTTAGACTTCAGTGTCACTAAATTAGGAGACTAATTGTGTTTGTGTCGTTTAGTAGTGCCCTGACAGTCGTTGTGTTAAAGTTTGAAAGCACACTTGGGATGTTTGGGGAAACGAACAACAACAAGAAGTCATATGATTTAATACTTTCTGCTGACTCCTCCAAGTCATACTGGTCTGATAAAGTTTATTTCCGTTGCGTAATGGATATTTCTTCATTTTAGGTTCACAATAAACACAAGAAGAAAACAAAGATGGATATCCGAACTGGCTTGATCGTCGTGTTCTGTCTGATGGGATTCACCTGTGCGGACCCAGTCAAATTCCGTGATTGTGGTAAGTTTCAGCTGACCATCTTAATGAGTTAATTCACTTTTCTATGTAAAAAGACCAGTTGTTGACTTTAAAATGACGTTGCAGTGTAATGAGTATTGTGAAGGTACACACTTTTAACTGAGTCCTAAGGGGAGTGGAGGAATTTTTTTTTTTTTTTTTTTTTTTTTTACACCACTTGTACATGGTGTCCTGATTCTATAAAAATTAAGAAAATAGTGAAATATTAATTGTATTCTGATAGTGCATGTTTTATCAAATCAACGGTTCAAAATATTTTTTTGCAAATATTTTAAAAATGCTTTCATTTTGGAAGCATAAAATTGCAAATGGATGGCATTGTGTCGTGATAACTAAACGTTTAATCGGCCCTATTCATGCCCGGATCTACACATGTCCCGCCAATATAATCTGTCCTGAGTTCAACATATTTAATACACATACATGCGTATTAATACTTCCCCATATGTGCTTCTGTTTTTAGTGGTAAGTTGAGTGTTCAGAAACGACACAACCCGGAAGTGATCTTTTCCCCCCCAATGCACTTCTATATAGGTGGAGGACTCTTAATTGAAGCCGTAGTCATGTTATACTGACTTTTAGTCTGTAGCATGGGTCAAGTTCAAATATGCTGCATCCTACAGTTCCAACAATGCAGCGCACCCTGGATGACATCATCAGGATTATTTTTGCAGACTGAATAAAAACTTCCTCCAGAGCCCCAAAATAGAGGTTACTCACTGCTGTGTGATCATATACCATACAGCCACAGTGAAATAAGTTTTGAGTAGTCAAACAGTTTTGAAATTGGGTCACTTAAAGAATGTAAAAAAAGTGAGGCAGTCCGCTCCACTAATACTAAAATGAATAATCTGAATACTTAAGATTGTATCGACAGGTATTTTACTTTCCACTGTATTTAGACAAAAGGCTAGGCAGGCTAGGCTACATTTATTGTCTTTGTTTAGTTATTTTGTTTGCATCTTCTTGTAAGTATATCTAGAGCTACTCCACATCTTAGTATGCGTGAAATACTTGGCCAAGAAAATACGAACTGTTTTACAAGACTGTTTAGTCCTAAATTCAGTTGTATTTAGAAAAAAATATATTTCTAATTGCTTTCTTTCATCTTAAGTAAATGTAACTGAATCATTGAATGAGACTTGACTTAATTGGCTTGCTAAAGCATGTATTAGCCAGCTGGATTTACCATTTTTAACATGTCACTTCTAATGAAAATGGAACACATTTTAAAGAATAACAGCTGTATTAGCATTTACTTTTTTGTAAGTGATTGTTTTACCATGTTTCCCTTCAGGCTCTTCTGTTGGCAAAGTGGTTGTGGTGGACATTAACCCCTGTGCCAGTCTGCCATGCCAGCTTCACAAAGGACAGTCCTACAGTGTTAATGTGACATTTAGCAGTGGTAAGGGTGCCATGTGTCTAAGAAATACTTCTAATTGTTGGAACATAAAGGCATCAGATTTTTAAACTTTCTATCTCACCATTACTGTCATGTTTCGTCTGTCGTAGCTGTGGAGAGCAAGACAAGCACAGCAGTGGTCCACGGCATTATTGCTGGAGTTCCTGTCCCTTTCCCCATTCCCATTCAGGATGGCTGCAAGTCTGGAATCCAGTGTCCCATCCAGATGCAGCAGAACTATCACTATCTCAACTCCCTTCCTGTGAAGTCTGAGTATCCTGCAGTAAGTACTACACCTGACATTAGCAACAATCCTTTTTAAGCTGTGGAAATGACTGCTCAAGTTCCAGTTCTCTAAACTGAAAATTTCATTTCTACTGCAGTTGTCTTGTAGAAACTTGACCTGGCTAAGGGTGTCTGCTAGTCCAGATATACATAAATCATGAATTGGAGATTGATGATTGATCAGTCTTAATTTTGATGAAGCTGTGTATCAATACCACAGTATGAGAATACTCCATTAATAGTAGTTTTATTTGCAAAATAGTTTGTCGGAATTATCTAAATTAAACATGGCCCCTGTGAGTGATACTAGTCTATACCCAGTCATCTTTAGTGTTTTTGTATTTAAAACCTTAATTTTAAAGTAACTATCAACTATTAGCTATCAAATTAATAAAGCAGAGTTAAAAAATCCACTATTTTTCTATAAATTGACATTAATTCATATGAAGTGCAAGTACTTTACATTTTGTACAAGTGAATAAATGTACTTGCTTTCTACATCTGGTAATTTGACAGTGGTTTTTACAGTGCTTGATATTGAGTGATACAGAGTCAAAATGTCAGGCCTAAAACAAGGCAAATGCCATGACTTTCCACTTGTGTTACAATAATGCCTGCCTTTGCAATTTAATCATGCATCTCTGGACACTTGGGCTGACTTTGAACTGTCAGTGTATGTCCCCAGTGTATTAAATTGTCTTGTAAGCAACTATTTTCTTTGTGGATGCTGTGTGTTAAACAGATGATTTTTTTTTTCTTTCACTTCCTCATGCCTTTTAAAAAAAAAATGTAAATAAGCGCATGTTCCTCACTGTCCCTTTTTATCTTTCTAGATAAAGCTGGTTGTGAAGTGGGAACTGAGAGACGACAACAAAAAAGACTTGTTCTGCATAGAGTTCCCAGTTCAGATTGTGAGCTAAACGAGCAACAGTACCTCTCTGACAGTGTTTATTTTTTAAAGGGATTCAGCTTTGAGTAAAACCTCCTTAAGAAAATGACTAGTTAAGATCTAATTTTACTCATTCATCAAGGTGATTTTAAGATGTACATTTTTCACTAGTTTGCAAGACTTTGCCGCACACGCACAACTTAAATCCTGCTGAAATAAATATATGGCTGACTTTGCTGAGACCCACCTAACAGTCAGTTTTAAGAGTTGTGGAATAATGCGGTTAATGTTTGTGTGAATGACCCTGAACTACATTCCACTACAGTGCAAATGTCTTGGCTCGCTGGCTGCTGTGTAGTCAGAAAAGGTTCATGCTATACTTTTTCTTTACTAAAACTTTTGTAATATTTCTTACTGACCTTGTGCCACTGTAAAACATGGAATGAGAATATGAAAATTAAATTCCAATAAAGAAACTTAATATGTACCCAAGTTGCACTGTGTGAATTTTACAACCTTCAGCCTTTATTCATAGCAGCCATTTTGATGTGAAATGGTAGGGTAAACAGCTACCAAAGATCCTAATTAAGGTTCTGCTGTGCATGTGGGCTCACTGGGAAGGCTGCTACATCAAATGAAACTGTACCTTAATTAGTATCCGTATCGGTAACACCTGTTTTCACCCTGTGGTTTCATATCCATATGGCTGCTGTGAAATGGTCTTTTAGTAAAGTTATGTGAAGATGACCATTAGGACAGTTTTCAACTTGCCCAACAGCATCTGTTTGTCAGACACTTGTTGATGTGCTCTAAAAATCACTGGTGAACTTATTCACTTAGTCTCTGGCTGAAAACTACTGAGGAAACTACATGTGTTTCCTTGTTACAAAGTAAAGTTTGTCTTGCTAGATAAGACTAAACATAGCTTGAAGACCTCTTCCCCTTAAACAAATGCAGTTGTCAAACTGGGGGGTGTAGAGCTACCGCATTTGAGGTGTGAATGGCAAGGGGAAATATATGAAATGACCAATCTCAACAAAATATAGTGCAACACCTTTGTTTTTGCTCCATTTGTTCATGAATTGAAGTAAAAGATCTAAGACTTCCGTGCAGTTTATTATTGTTCAGGTTATTTCTCTCAAATTTGTTAGTGAGCACTTCACCTTTGCCAAGAAAACCTGGCATGCTCACAAATACAAGGACGAAATTTAGGACAAATAAGCCTTTTGTGTGTCACAAAGGGCCACTCAAATTAACAGTTTTATAAGGCACTAAACTAAGGTTATTTCACATAGGGCAGTTGGGGTCTTCTAACACAACTTCAGCTACTTCCGACATGCATGGGGAAGAGGAAAAGAGCTAAAAAAAATTCCAGCAATTCCAGGACAATTTTATTTACTTAAATTTCTGAAAATGTAGCTATTTCACATACTTTACTATTTTTTCCCCAAGAAGGCAAAGTCATGACCCACCCTATTCTGCCTCAGACTGGCAAGTACTTGTTTCCCTCCCTGCCTGGCTTGGTCTGGTTTAGGCACAAGAAGTGATTGGTTGGGTTTAAGGTTAGAATATCAGGGTAAGCCAATCAGAGACAGAGTAGGACAGGCCATGACTCTGGTTTATCTCTAGCCTGATGTGAAAAATAGTCATGGTTCAATGTCTAATAAATGTATTTTTTGAAGATAGAACTGTACATTGTAGAGTGGCCTTTTTTATTTTGAGCAGTCCAAGACACACCTGTGCAATAATCCTGCTGCTTCATCAGCCATCTCTATATGCACATCTGTCAGCTGGATGAATTATCTTGGCGAAGGAGACGTGCTCGCTAACATAAACCTTTGTGTGCACATACAGTATGTCTTAGATCTTTTATTTAAACTCTTTAAAAATGGGAGCAAAAACAAGCATTGTTAGTTGATGAGTAAATAAAGTTGAAAATAAAGTTTGCTGAGGTTATTGTGCTGACCTTTATTTCACTAAAATAACTTGGATATTTTTTTAGTACTTGCTTCCCAATCATTGTTAAGGATTGCTAAAAAAAATTGTGGGGTGTGGAGTGAAAGCCACTGGACATCTGTGTACTCTTGTCTACAGTCGCACACTTTGAAAAATAAAGACTTGGCATAATTCTTAGAATTTATTGGTCTGAGCAAAGGCCAGCAGCAAGGAATGAACAGTATGAATGCAAAGGGAACAAGTTTTTAAAGATTTCGTAACACTGAAGTAGAATCATAACCAGGTCCAACACACAACAAACCAGTTTAAAGCAGCTCTTTAAGTCGAACAAGTGCTGTGCATTCTGTTATATTAAAAGTTAGAAGACAATGAGACCACCACATAAAAATATTTAAACCTTCACAATGATAGCTTATTTACTTTTTAGCAAAAGTTTGAGATGCAAGCTTGAGTTGCAATGCACTGTGCCTTATGGAGAAAAAAAGTGCAATATCCAAACACAACCAAGTTCATAGATGATACTGAATACAGAGGCAGCTTAGTTTATGACAAAACGTTTCTAATAACTTTTAATCTTTTCTTAGTTAACCATGTGAAAGAACAACCCCACAAAATACCTTTACCCCTTTACAAAATGAGTAAAACAATGAGTTATTTTTGTACTTTGCTAACCAAAAGTCAGTCATTAAGGCAGTATATATATATATGAGTTAAGCTGAAAGAATATAGCTTTGGCTCTTTCACTGAGACACCTGCTGAATGAGAACTAGTTTAGGTATATTTGATCAGTTATCAGGTCACAGCTTTAGTGCAAGCAAGGCAGAGGGAAACTGAATCAACAATTCATATAACTTGCTGCTTCTTTCTCAGATCATTTTTGATGAGTACAAAAGGTGCAGAATCCTCAAACATGGTGCACAGTTACAAATCTGTAAATGTGGAAGCTGGAAGATCTTTCCACAGTAAAGTCAACAACACAATGTCGCAACAGAGCCCATACAGCCAATCCATAGCAGTCACTGAACTTAAGTAATTAATATTAAGGTATTCAATGAAATGAAAGTCAAAGCAAAGTTGATAGGGTAGGATACCCTTCACTGTAGTGGTAGCTAGGCAGGTGGACGTCACATAGTAGGCTATAATATTTGACCAAACTTGGTTATTATTGGCTCATATCCAAATACACCCACATCATCAGCCTTTATCCCACTTGTACAACTTCTGCAGCATCTTGGTTCTTTTTTTTATTGTCCGTTTTGCTTCAGTCTCTCCAGCCGCTGGAGCAAAGCGTTCCCAAAGGCTTCTCTGTAACCCGGACTCAGTGTGTCCAGAAGCGAGTAAACAGTCTCATGATACTGAGTGCTCAAATCCTCATCCACTTGATCGAAAGCATAGCCCACCACCTGTTTGGGAGAATGATTTATTGTCAGGGTCGGCATGGATTGAAGTCTGAAACATGCAAACAACCACAATTCCAAAAAAGTGGGGACGCTGTAGAAAACATTAATAAAAACAAAACACAATGATTTGCAAATCCTTTTTAACCTATATTCCATTGAATGCAGTATGAAGAAAAGATATTTAATGCTTAAACTGATTAACTTTGTTTTTTTTGCAAATATACACTTAATTTGAATTTGATGTCTACCACAAATACCAAAAAAGTTGGCACAGGGGCAGTTTTCCCACTGTGATACATCACAGTTTCTTTTAACAACACTCCATAAGTGTACTATAATAACTGAGGACACTAAAAGTTTTTAATCTTTCTTTCTTGGTTGATATACAACTTCAGGCGCTCAACAATCCAGGGTCTCTATTGTTGTATTTTGTGCTTCACAACGTGCCACACATTTTCAATAGGAGACAGCTCAGGACTGCAGGTAGGCCAGTCTAGTACCCAAACCCTTTCACTATGCAGCCACACTGTTCTAACATGTGCAGAATGTGGCTTAGCATTGTCTGGATGGCAGCACATGTTTCTCCAAATCTTCTATGTACCTTTCAACATCAAGTGTGCCTTCACAGATATGACAGTTACCCATGATGCCATGGACACTAACCCAACCCCATACCATCAGAGATCCTGACTTTTGAGCTTTAAGCGGGACACAGTCTGAGTGGTCCTTTATCTCTTTAGCCCAGAGGCCATGGCATCCATGATTTAAAAAAAACAACTAGAAATTTGGACTCTTCAGACCACAGCACACTTTTCCCACTTTGCATCAGTTCATCTCAGATGAGCTCAGGCCCAAAAAAGTCAGCAGTATTTCTGGATGTTGCTGTAATAAAGCTTTTGCTTTGCATGATAGAGTTAATTTGAATTTGTAGTGTGTGTGTTAACTGACAATGGTTTTCCAAAGTGTTCCCAAGCCCATTTAATAATATCCTCTATACACGTGTCAGTTTTTAATGCAGTGCCACCTGAGGGTTTGAAGGTCATGGGCATTCAGTGTGGGCTGATTAACCTGTTTACCTGCGCAATGTTCCAAATGTGTTATTCGAACATTTCACAACTTTTCCAGTCTTTTATTGTTCCTATCCCAAATTTTTGGAATGTATTGCAGGTATCAAACTCAAAATAGGGATATATTTACAAATAACAACAAAGTTTATCAGTTTGAACATTAAATATCTTGTCTTTGTATTATGTTAAACTGCGTAGAGGTTGAAAAGGATTTGCACATCATTGCATCGGGTTTTTATATACATTTTAAACAGCATCCCAACTGTTTTTTGGAACTGGGGTTGTACAATAGAAATCACTGTCTCACTTTTAGTGCATCTTACCCTTAGTCCTGCCTCTGTGAGCTCCAGACAATAGCGGTTTCCCTCTCTTGTTTCCACGTTTATATAGGCCACATCTGACGCACTGTTGAGACTTTGCGACACGTGCATTTCTGCGACGGCAAAAAGCACGTCATTGACCACCGCTTCTGCCTCCAACCTCATGTCTTTGACGTCACCAAGCACAACACAATCCTCATCAAATGAAGAGACGATGGATTCCTCAGGCTGGCAGTCTATCTCCATCCCCTGTAACACAGCAACAATGTTAATGACTCAGCTGACGTCCAGTTGTTACCGTATGGATTAAAACTTGCTGACTGACACAATGATAAAGTTCTCCATGTCCACAATCACACTGCAGTTAACTAGGACTCTCTCAGCTCACACCTGTTGTGCCAACAAGCTATATTCAATGGACACTCCTGTTAAGTATTATTTACACTGAGACAGTAGTAAAGTAAGAGATATCTGTAACATCTGGTCATAAACCTTTAAAAATATAGATTTGTCCAGCTTAGCAGGGTTGTGATTCCACTGCAGTGACTGTGTATCACAACATATATCGTTACGGTCTATTCTCTAAAGCAAAAAGCAGAACTGAAACAACCATGCATCTGACTTTTTTAAAAAGTGCGAAGTGGACTATTTTTAATATGCAACATCCTTTATGAGTAGTTGTTTGTGTGAGGAAAGGTTAAACCAATTTCAAGTTCAGGAGGAACTTAACGAGCAAGTTAAGATGACATTAACTTCCTGATGTAAATATAGTAGTAGCGTCAAACAGATAAACGGGTATTTCCCCACCAATTCCATCTATCCATCAGTATTCAACAAAGGCTGAATGAAAAACACTTCCTTCTTCCTCTGAACAACATTGGCTTCAACTTGATTCAGCTGTGATTCATCAGGGCACGGAACCTCCAACTGGTCAATGTGTTCCCAGAGACGAAGACTGATGTCGTCTCCAGTGCTTCCCAATGCTGAGTTAGCTCAGTTTTTTTTTCTGTTTCATCCTAAAAATACTTAAAGCAATTGAGATTTGATGGCTGAGTGTACTGCTGTGGTAAGGTGAATTCCAGTTTGTGGATGAGGCTGCTAAATGCAGACTAATCAATGGTGGCCAAAATATTCCATGAAAACAAACTACTCACTGCCACTTGTCCTCCTTAGCACTGGTGCATTTGTTCAGCAAGCTGAATCTTTTTTTGCCATTCTCATTTATGTCAAGAAGAATTCGGTTGTGCATTCCTATATGAGACTATTTCATGCACGTCAGCTGTGGCATGTTCCCTCATATTTGGCTTCATCATTCTGTTGGCTGGATGCCTTTATGGGCAATGAGCCCTTGTTAATGTAACCACTGATTGTGAAACACACAGCTACATTTTTTAACCTGTTCCTTCCACTTTGTCGTTGATCTCTATCTGATTTGAATGTTCCAGGTAGAACAGACTGGATCTGTCATCATTATGGGAAGGGAAGGTATTATGGTAGTTTGTTCACAAGTAATGCTGCTGGTATAGTTGCAGTAAGTCAAGCAAGTTGTGCTGTCCTGCTGTAACTGTAAGTGTGAAAGTTAAAATGTTTCAATGCAGAGAAATGGGCCCCTTGAGAGCTATATTATCATGTATTAATGGATTATCATTAATGTGTACATTGCATTTTACTGTAATTGGTCAAGGTGGAGCTGATTTTAAATATTTAATACAGTGGTGAGTAGTTAAATTTATATATCATATTTCATGAGATGATCTTATGTTTTGAATTGTTGATTGAAAGCTTCATTTGTAAAGTTACCAGTAAATACACCTCTCAAACAAATGCTGTACTTTTCATCACTGCTAGCATTACATGTGTATTACCGCCCACATCCCATGACATATAATAACTAAATGTTACATGTTAATTTATGCAATTAAAAAGCAATATCATAGCGACATCTTGAGAACTCTGAGTAGCTGGCAGAGGGAAAATATGTCTGGTTACTGTCACTACAGACTAGAGCCCAACCGATATTATCACCCTGGTATTGGCTTGTCACTGATATATCGGTCTTTATCAGTACTGGCATGCATGTTGTCAAATATATGCCTATATTTGATCATTTTTTGTAACAGTATATAATGCAGATTGGTTTTATTTGTTAGCTTTATAAGCAGCAATCTGTGGATCCTTGATTTATAATCTTAATTCAGGTTTATTATATACATATATTTTGCTCTATTTGTGTTTTTAGTGATTTATACTTACTAAAAATATCAGTGAAAGTTTACTGTTTCATTATTATTATTATTATTTTAGACAATTAAGTTTATTGTTAAACTGGAAAACATCCTGCCACCATTACATATCTTTGTCACAAGTGTTATTTTTGAGAGATCATGGCAAAAACTGTGTGTTTCTGTATATATTCTTTATTCTTTTTGCATAGAATATATACAAAGTATTCTTGGCTTTGTTGAATACTCAATTCTGATTGGTCAATTACAGCATTCTATGGTTTGTTATTTCTTTATAGCATACTGTAGTTATGAAGAACAGACTGTTGCTATGGACACAGTTCTGACCAGACTCTAGAGGAACAATGAAATCATTGTTAAATCACTAAAATAATGTTAAAATCAATATTTTGTGTCAAATTATTTATATTTTTTGGTACATGCCCATGTTACAAGCAGGATCATGTACAGGAAGTAGGTCTCTATTGTGAAATAAATCTATAAAAGCATTTTAAAATCAATATTTCTTGTCACATCAAAGTATAACGTTACCTTTTTTTTGATAAAACCATGTAATAAGCAGGATAATGTATAGCAAGCAGGTCATTATTGTGAAATAACCCCCCTCAGGATGATTCGTTCTGCATCATCCTGTCGGGATTTATTTCAATATATATTATCCCTTGCATATTTTATTCTTTGAAGAACATTGGCCCATATATCCAGATCATAATTTCTTACTCCCTAAGATACTGAGGTATTGGCCCCTAAAATCTAACATCGATCGGTCCCCAATCCAGACAGTTTAGTTAATATTTTATGCAAATGATATAATGCGGCTAATTCACACTATTCCTGATGCTAGACCTATTGTAGCACCGACTGTATGTGTACATTAACAAACAGATGACTAACATGGCAAACATTTGCTACGATTTTGGATAAACTCTTTGGATAAAAACTACCATTAAGCGATTGCAACGGTTAACGGTAACAAACTGCTTTGTTGGCCATAAATGTAATTCAGTCACTGTTTATATATAAAACATGCATATTAAATATAATTAAAAACCGCTAACCACATGTTTGGTGTGATTATGTTATCATAATTTCCAACCAAACTGCGTTCATTTTTCTCACCTCCTCCCTGGCTGTGTTCTTCCGGCTTGTGGAAGCTTCCAGCCCACTCGGAGCTCTCCGTGGAGAAGGATCAGTTAAATGAGCGTCACCCAACGGCAGATAGATAACCGTTGAGCCTTAAAATTATGGAAAAACCAGAGACTGATATCACGCTGTTCCCTGTTTCTACTTTATCTGCTTCGTGTCTAAAAAAACTACCTAAAATAAATCTTGACCCAGTAACTGTCCCGTGGCCCACACAGTTCCGCCATCTTATGACGTCATCAACTAATCCCACCCCGGAGTGTGTAGGCTCAATTGGTGCGGAGTCATGAAAGTGTTTGTAAACAACTCAGTCAGAAGGTAACTCAACAGCTCAATATCTCCAACTATGTTTTATTACTTATGCGTGTCGGCATTTGGCGCTGGTGTTTATATGTATAGTGTTTACTGTCGGAGTACATCCCACATGTGAGAGTAGATAACTTGAGAAATATTGGATTTTAGGTTAGCTAGCTAGCTAGCAAGCATGTACCGCTATAAGCTTAGCTTGACGTTAGCCGGCTATGCTAATGTTGCTTCGATAGACGGTTCGTATCTGGAACCCCAAATTTCTGAAACTCTCGCGAGGTTTTTGCATGTTGTTTCTCTACTGTGCATGTTACAGAAATTAATTAGGATTCATAATGTGACAACGCTGTGGTAACGATCTTGGTAGGTTTCCGGACAGTCAACACTCGTCAAGGGTTAGAGAAATAATATGGTTTGGCTCAAAATGTGCAATGTGTAAGTGTGCGCGAGATTTTTCACGGGTCTGGGGTTACCTTTTTGACACGACTCGATGTAAATGGTTCATATAGGCTAGCTGACGGCGCTGGCCTCACATACTTGCTAGCCGGCTAGTTAGCCAAATGACATGCCTTTGTCTAGCCAGAAGTCAAAGCGCAGCTCCCGTCTCTTGGCTACCATGACAGCTCTGCTCAAGTAAACACAGCCAAGGGTAGCTATTTATTAGCACATCTGTGTCATGCTAACAATTATTTCGCAAGTGTGTTTGGCTAACGTTAGTTTACACTGGCACCAGAATGGGGACATGTATGCATAGAATAACACTAACGTTGTCTGAACATTTTTTATTTTAATGCATTATAATGACACTCGTGTAATTTTAAACAGCCCCTGACTTAAACTGACGTATTAATGGAGCTTGTTGTTTTCGGCTGTGTTGTTAATATTTCGTGCCAAGTCTCGTGTCAGATTTCAAAGGGGCACCATATGTGTGTCTTTCCATAGGCGCAGCAAACTGGAGTCGGACCAATTCCCACACATATCCCTGAGTGTCAACACATCCTCCAAAGTGTCCCAAATCCTGGGATATGAAGGGTGTTTGAGCTCACCATTTCTCAATGTGTTTAAGTCGACAGGATGACACGAATGTAACACCAGTGATTAATTCATAGCTGTTTGAGTAGCTATAGCATTCCGGTTGCAGAGCCTCAAGATCCTTTTCAGCACCTGCGTACTGTTCACCTATTAAGTTAAGATGCCTTGGCCATTTTCGGAGTCCATCAAGAAGCGGGCCTGCAGATACCTCCTGCACAGGTACCTTGGCAACTTTCTGCAGGAGAAACTGAGCTTGGATCAACTCAGTTTAGACCTCTATCAAGGCACTGGATCACTTGCACAAGTGCCACTGGATAAATGGGTATGTGTAGTGTTACTTTTGTGTAAGCAGATTAATTTATTTCAGAGCCCCCCCGCTTAGTATTGCTCAATTCCAATCTTTATGACTGCATATGCATTATTTCTTGTTCCTCAGTCACTCAATGAGCTCTTAGAGACGGCAGATGCCCCTTTCGAGGTTATCGCAGGGTTCATCCAAACAATTTCTCTAACCGTCCCATGGGCAGCTCTGCTGCAGGAAAACTGTGCCCTAGAGGTGAAGGGATTGGAGATGGTGCTCAGACCAAGACCAAGAGTAGGTAAGAAGAGATTCTGTTATGTGCCGCTTCAACATCATTTGTGAAAAAGGTTTTAGATGGATGGAAAAGGGATGAGAAAACGTGTAGTCATTTTGTTACATGTGAACAAGTTGGCAACTATGTCTGTGTAGGTTCTCAGTCATCCAGGTCATGGTATCCGTAGCAAGGTTTGTTGTAGGCAACTGGACTTCATAGAGTTCTTGAAGACGTTTCGCCTCTCATCCAAGAGGCTTCTTCAGTTCTGAAGAAGAAGAAGAACTGAAGAAGCCTCTTGGATGAGAGGCGAAACGTCTTCAAGAACTCTATGAAGTCCAGTTGCCTACAACAAACCTTGCTACGGAAGTTGGCAACTAATTTTACAGAAAACTAAAAAATAACTGTGTCACCACTGGCTGTCATTCCAGCATCTGGAACTGAGCCCATGTACTGGTCCAGTTTCATGACGAGCAGCATGCAGCTTGCCAAAGAATGTCTGAGCCAGAAACTCACCGACGACATGGGAGAGAGCTTCCAGCCTTTCGAGGGATTAGAGAAGTTTGCTGAAACAATAGAAACAGGTACATTATGTCTACACGATTAAGGCAGCATTTAAATAGGTTTACCAACCTAGTATTGTGTAAAGCAGCTTCTGTTAATTTTCTTTCTTGCAGTTTTGAGAAGAGTTAAAGTGACATTTTTGGATACTGTACTCAGAGTCGA
This sequence comes from Lutjanus campechanus, assembly GCA_027495735.1. Taxonomy (NCBI): domain Eukaryota; kingdom Metazoa; phylum Chordata; class Actinopteri; order Lutjaniformes; family Lutjanidae; genus Lutjanus; species Lutjanus campechanus. The sequence continues at coordinate 34,744 of JAJHUR010085505.1, forward strand.
ACACATTCCAGAAAATTCTAAAACTGGAATCGCCCTTGAGATTCGAATCAACAAGTAAGTTTTGATAGTTAATAAGACATCAAGCAATTTCCAAAATAATCCAAATATTTTTCCAACATCAGGATCCATTATCGATTTCTCATCTTAATCTAAAATCGGTTACACTTCATACTAACCATCATTAATAAATGGTAAATTGATATTTAATTAAACTTTATTCAGTAGTTATTTTACTGTTAACAATCATTGAAATAATGTTTGTATACCTAATATTGTAGTACATCTGATGTGTTAGTATTGACTGTCATACTGCAGGACCTTGTCAAGCTCATTGTGCTCTTTGATTGCTTTCAGGATTGTTTACTGCGATGAAACAGGCGAGGAGAGCTCAAATGTTAACGTGCATCAGCCAACCACATTTGCACACAAAAACTTGCAGATGGAAGGCATCACAGTTTTTTGGGATGAGTTCTCAGATGTGTCCCGGGCCGGTTGTAAATCCTCACCCACTCTTCCGGTTGGTGAAGCGAGTTTTGAAATTTGGCATATAAGAGGTGTATCTATAAGCCTTTTAAAAATATATATGTATCTTATTTTGCAGGAAACTGAGCCAAAGCTCTCCCCCAGCTGGAATCCCAAAATAATATGTGAGCCTCATCCCCAGTTTACAGAGCCTGTGTCCTCTACGACACCCTTTGAACCAGTGCAGGTTGGGAGCCTCGGTGGCAAAATAGAGTTGTCCCTTACTCTGAAAAACAACTTAGCTATGCCTGGAGCAAAGGTACATGAACAATTTCTTCATTACAAAATACTGTAAGGAAAAAAAAAACTAATTATTTACGCAGTACTATGAATAGGGGTTGTTTCTATTAACAAAGGTGTTTGGCATGTTTCATTTCAGCTGGATGTTGTGGGACATATTGATACACTTACTATTCTGCTGTCCCCACGACAAGTTCATCTTCTCCTGGACTTGTTTGGAGCTTTCTCTGGTGGAGGTGAGCACCCATCTGTTGATAGATGACATAGAATGTTTGGATCAAACCTTAGTAACAGTGTCACCAAATGAGTTATTTAGAAACGGTGAAAAGAGTATTTCTTATTTTTTGTGTGAAGCTGCACAGGAATGGGCGAAGGATAGAAAGAGCCGCCCCATGCAGCAGGAGGATGAGTATCGGCTCCATATGGAACTGAACCGCTGTCTGAAGAAGGACACTGCTGCACCAGGAACTGATCCCGACCTGTTTGAAAGCCAGACCACAAGAACTGTGTCTAGTCGAGGTTAGACTGAAATGCCATCCTCCAAACCCCTCTGAGAAATCAGATGTCATGATTGCAGCTATCTAATGAAATGTATTCTCTCTTTGTCCTCTCCTATGTTTTTTCACACCTCTGTGGGTGGTGTAGATGATGTATTCTTCTCTATGGCAGACATGGACATGTCTCACAGCTTATCATCCCTCCCTCCTCTGGGTGAACCACCCACGGTTGACTTGGATTTGTCACTTAATAGCAACTACTCTGCCTCCCCTGGAGAGTCTCCCTCTGGAAATGCAACAGTAAGTCTTCATGTCTTTGACTGCAGTCAAGACACACTGAAATTTAATGTAGGTGAGCATGATGGTTCTGAGTGGTCTGGTTGTTCTTTGGGCCGGGCAAAAAGGCTGAAAAAAAATCACAATAAAATGTTTCATTTCAGTCAATATTTACAATTACTGATCATTTTTGACCCATTTTAAATCAAGATCAGGGGAAAAAAAAGGTTGAATTTAACCACCTCATGTTGAATTTACCCACTTTATTTATCAGGTCACACAGGTAATGGATTAAAACAAAACAAAAAAACTGTCATACTGGTGGGCTGACCTGTTCTTTTATGATGATAATTTCTTCATTGTCTGCACTCATTTTCTCACGCCACACTGTTTCTGTTGGTGTGTCACATGTCAATGGTGCAACTGAACAAAACACCTGTTAAATGATTGGCTGTTACTTGTAGTATGCTCGATTATGAAGGGATATGATAGGCTGCTATGAGTCAGAGTGTATTTATTATGTGCTTACGTGGCTGTTTGCATTTCAGGGAAACTACTCAACATTTTATTGAATAATACATATCACTATTGTTTTATTGCCCAGGCCTACTTAATCTATTCAGTCGTGAAATACTTATAATTGCACTACAGTGTAATTTAATATTTATATTTACAAAATAACGAGGTATACACATGACTACTAGTTTGTGTGGTGTATCCGCTCATATCTGTGTATTTGTGTTTTTAGGCTCTGTGGGATGATTACATGGATGTACCACGACAAAGAGAAAAACAGACTAATGAAACTCCTGTCCAGTCCCGGGATTCACAACTTCCTCAAAAATTACTGAGACAGACTTGTAAGTATCACAACACATCAGTCTATTTTTACATACTCCACTAGTCTGTCTGTGACCATATGCTTTAGAAAGGGAAAGGCAGTCTGCAGGTTTTTATTCCAAACAAAGATTACATCAGCATTCATTTGTGATAAGCTCTTTATCTGTGATTGAAGGTATGATAAACTGCTAAATTGGCCGGTGAAGTGTTTCATTCTATATAAATCTACAAACACTCAGCTCTCATTTCACTGCGACGAAAATGAAGCATCTGTGTGCATATCTGCTATTGTTTTATTTCAGCCCATCCATCCAAAACCCACGGGGATGAGTCACGGCCAGAACTGGTGTTACGGTTGACACTGAGTAGCTTGGCTGTCTCAGTCCTCCACATCGATCCGCTGCCACCACCAGATGCTGCTCCCAGTCCCCTCAGCCCGATGGCTGCACACTTCTTCAGCACGGTCGGGCCAGGCCATCTTGCCCCAGCTGCTTTCCTCCAGTCTCGGACTGTGTTTAACCAGGCCTGCCCCCATGACCACCTCAGGTGCACTTTGATTTTTCATTAAGTTCTGTTGTGCGAGCTTATAATTTGTGTCTCGTTAAAGTACATTATGCCATGGTCTGGGTGAATACTTGATTCTGATTGGCTGCAGAGGGGCCATTAATTATTGATAATGGACAGCTACCAAGTAGTTTGTGTTGTTCAGCCTGTATCTAAAACGAGTAACCATCGCAACAGGGACCCAGTCAAAGTCTCCATTTACAATTTATTGCAACATGTTAACAAGCTTACACTTGTTGACAACATGGAGTTCCTCATTTTCTGAATACTGCAGTATGGTGACTGTAACACACATGCTGCAAGAAGTACACTTCCCCTCTGAACTTACTGATATAATGTTCTTGATTCTGAATCTTGCTAACATAATATTTTCAAAGTTTTCTGGCTCAAAGCAGAGCCAAAGAGTTCCATGAGTTCAATGGACTAGAAATATCTTCCATGGCCAAATTGTGTCTCAAGTTTGTCCTATTTACTGGAATAGCTGATTGCAAACCACATGGAAAAATAAACAAATGGTCTTAGTTTTTTTTTCTTTGGCTGATGCCCTTCAACCAGGAGTTAAAGGGCAACGAGGAGGCCAGAACTGTCCAACATGCAGCTTCAAGGACAGATTTGTCATTTAAGGTGTTTAATGTCTGTCAGATCTGGTCTTATATTTGCAGATTTGTGGGCCAGGGCCTGAAAATAAACTATGAGCACTGCCAGGGATCCAGCCTGCGGACTTTTAGCACTGACGTCTCCCTCAATCAGATGGAGTTTCTGGAGTGTCTGTTCCCCTCTGAGGCTGTCAGTGGAGGCTCCCAAAGAGGCATTCAGTACACTGAGGTTAGAGTTTCAAACCTGAGCTAAGCACATTTTGCACTGCACTGAGCTTTGGTCAGTTAAACACTGCATACACATTCAGTATGCCTGAATGTTGCAGCTGGCATGACATTTAGAGTGTTTCTCTGTCACACTTCAGCTCCTGACATTTGACACCACAGCCAGTGCTGATGCGCCGCTTACCACCTGCCTTCACCTGCTTTACAAACAAGCTGAGCGCAGAGGCCCTCAGGTAACAGCTAACACTGAAAACTCATCACATTATCTGCGTCATTGTCGGGCTTCTACTAAGTCAACCCTTTGGTTCTCTGTGCAGGGTGGTCAGGTTCGCCTCAGCACTATTCCCAGGAAAGCAGAGATCCAGGTGGAGCTGGGCCCTGTGCGCTGTGAACTGGACATCAGCATTGTAGACCGTCTCAACTCCCTGCTACAACCTCAGAAGCTGGCCACCACAGAGCTGATGGCTTCCCACTTGTACACATCCTATAATAAACATGTCAGCTTGGTAAGGGCATCCCGAAAACTATTAATTGAAGATTTTTCTGAAATATGAATATCTCAGATATAATAATTTCATGTCACAATAACAGTAATTTGAGGTTGCCAACGGAAGAAGCCTAAGCTTGACACTCTCCTCCTCCTCCAAACTCACATCATAAAATCCACAGGACCACTCAGCAAAGTTTAAATAAAATGGTCAAATTAATGCATTAAATGCAAGAGTTCAAAAGTGAAAAAAGAGGAGGAGCTTAAACAAAAACTGGCTCCACTCTTTGCCTGCCTGACTGAGTTCATGTTACCCTCAAATCCTCTTCTCACAAGAGTGTTGTAAGAAAATTAAAGTTGCGCAGTTAGTCGGAAGGAGCAAACAGAGAGATAGTCCCAAATATTACAAATGTGAGATTTTATGCATTTTAAATTATCTTTGCACATTTTAAGTGCAAGGAATTAAACAATTAACTTAATGCATTGGTTTAAATTTGAACTGTAAATACTGTAAATATTCCTGCTCCTCCATGTGATTCAGAATGGCAGGATGGCAATAAAATACAGCAAAACAACTTTGCTGAGGTTAAGATTTGTTCAAAAAATGTACCTTGTTAAAGGTTGAGTCATACAGCGGGCCAGTAAAGCAAATTTCACATGTATAAATAGGTTTTATAGTAGCTAAAGGCCAACAGATAATCAGTAAGTGCTTTTGTAACATTTAATTTACAAATTTTGTAGTTTGAATGCATGATGTATTTAAGGTCTTGTTGACGGGCAGCTTTAATAATAACATGCTGAAAATATTCCTTCCAGTTCCTTCAGTGAACTGTGTAAAATGGCTGTTTTACATGTGAATTTAAATTAATCATATACTAATTAGTCAAACCACAATGAGTTGCTTTTAGACTCCTACAATGTTTATTGTAACCTAGGAAATTACTCTTACACCTGATAGTTTAAATCGTTACTGACTTAAACTTTAAATAAACAGTAAAACAGGTTCTACAACATATATAATATAATTCTTTTTCTCTTTAAACTTATTTCCCAGCACAAGGCTTTTACAGAGGTTTTCCTTGACGACACCCATACTCCCACCAACTGTCATGTATCACTGACTGTCAATGCACCAGTGCTCGGCCTTGCAGTACGCTTCCCCATCCCTGACCTGCGCTCAGATCAGGAGAGGGGCCCTTGGTTCAAGAAGTCCCTGCAAAAGGAAGTTCTCTTCCTGGAGCTTGAGGACCTGGAAATGAAAACAGAGTTTATGGGTGGCAGCTCTCCTGACCAAACCAAAATGGAGCTCACTTTCAGAGAGCTTATTGGTATGTAAACAAAAAACAAACAAACACTTTTGTAACTGAGGAATTGCTCTTGAACTCCTTTTTATTTATTTATTTTTTTGCTTCCCACAGGGAAGTTTCAGGAGGAGCCAGATCAACCAGCTGCCCGGTTCCTCAGGGTTTCCCACACCATGGACGGCGACATGACAACATCTGAAAGTGTAAAATTTGATTGGCCGAGGTACGTTTATCTAACCAGCCTCATACTGATCTGTCTATTCAGGGAGAATCTCTCAGTGATAATAAATCTGTCTGAGCAGGGTCGTGCTGAAGATGAACCCCACTGCAGTCCACTCGATCCTTGAGCGGGTGACAGCTGAAGATGACGAGGGGGCTGAGGACCATTCCCTCGAAGAGGAAGAGGAGGAAGGTGCTGCCCATTCACTGAAGGATGTGTGTGACTTTGGGAAACCAGAGCCATCACCATTTTCGTCACGAAGGGTTATGTATGAGAATGAAGAGGTAGGTAATGTCTAAAGGGTCACACTCACCAAAAATGTTAATATACCGCCAACCGTTGACATATTATTCAATTTTTTGTTGAAGTGCAGATGATACCTGATTAGTTTATGCAAGTCTGTGCTCTTTGTACAATCTGTCATTCCAAACATTTACCCAATTTGGACCAGGAGCATTAATAAAACACTGTTAATGCACAGATATGCTTCATATGAGGAAAACACTCATTTGATGTCCACAAACATTAAATTATGCCATTAGAAATGTTGTATCATTTGCATATTTCCTTATATTTGTAAAAGTCCCTTTTCCAATTTGCTTAAATAAAGAATTGTTGTTGCTCTAAAGCCAGTGGCCTCTGTGCAGGTGGATATATATTTGCATTCAGGAGCGAGGGTATCCTCTGGTTGATGTATTCAGACATATGACAGATGCATCATTATGCAAACACCAACATGGGCACTGCTTTGCATGCCTATAACCTGTTGACAGAGCAGGTGGTGACAACCCATGTTTAGATTTTTTTTTTAAATTGCAGATGGTCATTCCTGGTGATGTCGCTGAGATGACGGAGTTTCAGGAAAAAACCATGAACAACTCTCGCTTCATCCTTGAACTGTGTTTTCCCAATGTGCAGTTAGTCCTCCCCAGCAAGGCATTTTATGAAAAACTACACAACAGGTATGGAATTTGTAATATGATACAAAATGACAAGAGAACAATAAAAATACAGTCAAACAGCTATATTGGGGTTAAGAGTTGTTATAACAATGAACTTTGAGCTATACAGTCGGCCAGCAAAGTAGATAAATTCTGTTTGTTGTTTTATTCACAAACCAACAGACATTCACAGATTTTCACACATCTAACAACCATCTATGCTGAGAAAACTAGATGGATGCAAATCTTGGCAGGTCCAAAGTCTGTCTTACCAAATAATTCATCCACCGTGTAGGTTTCTTTTCAGAAACTTTAGGGTCAAACACTGTTAACAGCTCATGTTTTGCTTTGACATGAGAAGGAGGCAGCACAACTTGTGTAGTTAGCATAGGGATCCTTGGCTCTGTAAAAGAGTGTAGACCTATGTACCTGGGCTGAGACCTAGACAGTCCCAGCCCCATTAAACCACTGCTTAGTTTCCCTATTTTGTTGTTTGAATACATTATATTTCAGTTGAGACAGGACTTGTTGTCAGGCAGCTAAAATGTTGAAAGGAGTGGACCGTCAAAATAAAGTACTGTGGTTATAGCCATGGAAGACTCCTTTAACAAGAACATACGAATATACTTAACCCCTACATTGTTCCACACATAAAACTATATATTCTCAATATTTTAGGATAAACAATGACCTGCTGCTGTGGGAGCCCACTGCTCCATCTCCAGTGGAGACAGTGGAGAGTATGCCATATGGAGTTGGACTCTCTGTCGCCAGTCAGTTGATCAACACTTACTCCAAGGACAGCTTCAGCCAGTTCCGCTCTACTTGTCCGGAGGGTGAGATGACAAAAAAACACTTCTCATGAATTTACATTGGCTCAGACTCTTCTAATTGTAGCAGAAATGTCTGATGTGAAGTAAAGGTTGAACTTCATAGACATGCCTTTTGTTGCACTTTCAGATGAGACCAGTGGGTCAGAGGAGGAGACAATGCACTATTACTCTCCTGCCTCTGATCTCGGCCTCAGGTCTCGCAAGAAGAAAAAGCCCAAAGCCCAGAGTAAAACCTCCCAGAGCCTGTTTTCTGTCATCATCAGTGTAAATCATGGCCTGGTGGCTCTTCAAACTAGTGCTAAGGTAAACTCACATCCTGTTTGATATCACTTAGCATCCTCACAGTTTTATTCAGACATTCCCACAATCTTGTTTCATGGTTAGCACTGGGATTGAGTTTCCATCTGTTTTTCCAGAAGGAGGATAAAACTGTTCTGAAAAACAAACACGGCGAGTTCTGGTTGGAGGTGAAACATGCTGTGCTGTTCAGTGTGACGCAGTACGAAGGCTATAAAGACCAACACTTCATCTGCTTCCACACCAGTAATATCTGCATGTATCATCAAGGTAAACCAGCTGCACATATTCACTCTAATATTACTCTTAGGTTGTTGTGTATATGTGATATTTAGTGATAATGTGACCTAAATATACAGACTATTACGCAACTACACTGCGTCTAAATCACTGTTATGTTTGTCATATATTTTCTTTCACTAATGTCACACTCTGTTAACCTGCTCAGGACTTGTGGATGGAGGCCCCTCCGTCTCAGATATCAAGTTGCCATGCAGGACACATCCCCACTGGTTAGAGCAAACCATCTACCAATCAGAGACGCCCCCTGAGAGATCCTCAACACCCTCAGAGGGTATTGGTCTGGAGGCCCGCAGCATGGTGTCTGTCGCTGTCAAAATCTCATCACAGAATGCAGAACGCAATGTCAAGGTAAAGTACTCAAATCACCGAGGAGTAAAAGGTCACACTGGCTGGCAGAACAGCTTCAGTTCACCTTGGTATAGATTCAATGCGTGGTGAACCGTGTTGAATTGCTGAGACCCACTAAAATATAGCAGTGTCTACTTGCAACCCCAGAGTCACATTTTGCATATGTCAGTGATTTGTCAGCAGTTTCACAAACAGTCAGGAAAAAAATAATAGAATTGTGTGTAGCAGAAATTCTTTCTTATCCTGTTAATCAGCTTGCAACACCCAAGATGTACTGAGTGACCCGTTAAAGGGGTGATAACCCTGGGTGGAGAACCAGTGGTTTCGAGATGCAGGTTAAGTGGTCGTCTCATACACAACTTCACTATGTCCCACAAGGATCAATTTGTTTGAGATCTTTTGACTTCTGCTGCAATCCACTGTGAGTCGGAAGTTCCAAGTCAGTATTATTGACTTCCAGTCAAGTCTCTGAACTTCACAAGCATCTACCACAGTTGATTTAAGATTAGCAACAGGAGGAATAGGCTAGTGCATTTCTTTCAAGCACAGATCAACTGAATGGAAAGCCTTGAACAACTTTCTATTTGTTACAGCACAGTTCAAAACAAACACTACATACAAATAAGTGCTGAAAAGGTAATTCTGCTTACCATTCACTGTATGCACTGCGATTTTGCTGTAACGTCATATGTGTTTATGTCTGCAAACTCGTTCTTGCCCGAATTTCCAATTTGGAATTCAGGCTTGAATGACCATTCCATTTTTCTACTTTTCTGTGTCTGAGGTAGTTTTTTTCTGAGCTCTGAGTACATTGTCTTTGCACACTATGCTTGTCGACTCTCAACCTAAACAGACCCTGTCATGACCACATCTGCCCTGTTGATGGGGCTGTTGTCCAAGTGAAATGATTTTTCTTGCTCTACTCTCCCAGCCAAACCCTGACCTTGCCATGTAAGGACATGGTAAATACCCATGTTTTCTAAGTGGGGCCCATTGTGTTCTCACTCCCATGCCATAGTCAAATAACAGGTGACTGAGTCAACATTTCTATGCTGGGAAACACCAAGCATGATAATGTGTTGATTATTGAATTATTCCTGAAATCGCACCTGTGCAGTACCATCTGACTCAGCAGAGATTTAATGTAATACCACATTAATTTATTTTTTATTATTATTCATTTCCCTTATTTGGCATCACTGATGTTTAAAGGCATAATTCACCAAAAAACACACAGTGCACAAAACACTGCTGGAGTTTCACAGGAAAACAGCATGTAATGTAACAATGTAAGTGAATGGTGACCAATTTTCAAATGTAAAAAAGAACTGGGAAAAATAAATAAATAAAATGGCTCTATACTGCTTGTCTGGTATAATCCAATTATCCAACATGGTGTTTGCACACTGTCACAAAACACACACCCAGTTCAGACAGTGTACATGTGAACGTGGCTCCAAGCTAAGGATCTGCAGTGAAGATTCAGGCTAAAAACATGGTGTAAATAACACTTTTTAGTCAGCTTGGCATGTTGGGGCTTTAGGCGCCTTGGATTATACCAGATGAGCACCAGATGAACATTTTTATTCTGTTGTTTTACGTTTGAAAACTGGTCAACATTCACTTCCTTTGTTTGGAAGATTCTGCAACACTGTTTTCCTGTGAAACTCCAGCAGTGTTTTGTGGACTAAAAAAACTAGACTTGTCCTTCAATTGACATGAGGGTGAGTAAATAATGACTGAATTTTCATTTTTGGGTGAATTATGCCTTTAAAGTATATTAGTCCGTTTGTTTTTTGTATTCTGCTCACTATAGTGCCTTTTTATTCAGGAATTTTTGGTTGCTGTTGGAGTGAGAGGAGCCACACTCCAGCACAGAGTGGTCCCTCCCAGTTTGGGCTGGTATGACCAGGTAGGCCAAGATGAAGCCACCACCTACTACTTACTGTTTATTCAGAAAAGGTTTGAAGGAAATATAATGCAATAAAATCACACACTTGTAATTTAATCACCGATTTCTGTGCAACAGATTGTTGACTTCCTGAATGTTTCCGATGAGCCTGTGTTGGGTTATGCCCCTCCTACGTCTGTCACCACCCTACATTTACACCTGTGGAGCTGCTCTTTAGACTATAGGTAAAGTAGACTTCAGACCTCCCACTAAATGGTTATTTGTTACCTGTGTTTGTATTATAATGTGTGTAATTTGTTTTTCTCTTGGCAGACCTCTTTACCTGCCACTCAGATCACTGCTGGTTGTGGAGACTTTCAGCATCTCCAGCAGTGTCTCTTTAGACCACTCTTCCTCAACACTCAGGTATGAAAGGGCTACTGGTTTTGTCATTTATATAAAAATTAGAGATGTAATTTCAACTGAAAAGTTAATCATCTGTTGTGCACAGGATCATTTTGGACGAAGCGGCTCTGTTCCTCTCAGACAAGAGTAATGCCGTCTCTGTCAATCTGGCACGTGGTAAGTTGACCTGAGTGATGATTTTGAAGAAACTGCTTGAAATGTATATATGCAGCTTTGACCAATGTTTGCTTTTGGTTGTCGTCGCAGACTATGTCCAGGTGGTAGACATGGGAACATTGGAGCTGCGGATAACAGCTGTCAAGCCTGGAGTGGATGGAAAGCTGGTAAGAGTTGTCTGTCTTTAAATGACATTAACGTTTTAAATCTTTTCTTGAGAAAAGGTTAAAAATGATTTTTCACTCTCTCTCGTATGATAGTCAGAGCCCAGATTTGAGCTGCGCTGCTCCAGTGATGTCATTCACATCAGAACATGTTCCGACTCCTGTGCCGCCCTCATGAACCTTATCCAGTATGTAGCCAGCTATGGAGACTTACTGCCACCTGCAGAACCAGAGGCCAAACACAGCAGCACCACACAAAGAACCAAGGTCAGCAGTGACACCAACATTACCCAGCATGACACACTTACATTCGGGTCATACATGCCTAGTTTAAGACTATTTTTTGAACAGGCGGAAGTTCCTAGCCGGCCCACATCTCAGACGCCGTTGCTCGCTGAGACTGAGCAGCAGATGTTACAGGACCTGATGAGTGAAGCTATGGAGGAGACTGATGGGCAGCATGCAGCAGTGCCACAGCAGAATGGTGAAGACTTTTTTTCAGTATAGATTCAAGTTTTAGTTCCATGAACAATATAACTTTACGTAACTCAATTTGATTTTTTTTTTTCATGTCGACAGGTGCACATGAGGAGCAGAATCAGGACCACGACCCGCCTCGCTCAGACCTGTTCTTGTTCCCGGATGAGAGTGGAAACTTTAACCAAGATTCAAGCCCCACTTACCCCATGCTTCACTCCCCTCTCATCACTCCTGTCCCCAACCTGGCCCAAGAGACGGACGACTTCTGTATCCTGGAGACACCAGGCTCCAGGGGAGAGGTCAGGGCATACTCATTCACACAATTTAGTTTAGTTTAGTTTATTAGTTCATTGGTAAGGGACAAGTACAAGAAACCATTAACAGCTGCATAGGGAGTATACAATGTACTGTCATGTGTTAATAGCTGAAGCTAATTTGCAACACCAGTTCCTTGAAGAGCAGTGATAGTCCAAGCAATTGTTAAAATTACAGTCCATGTAATCAAGAGTAGAACAACAACCATCCATGACAACACACAAACATCCGTTCAAATGGACAAGTAGAACGATCAAAAACATAAAACATCAGGAATTCAGGTATACAAATAATAGCCTAGCAAATTAGTGTCATGATTACAATTCTGGCCAAGATTAAACCAGGATTTGAGTGTTATAGAAACGTTTTGAAATCCTCAACCTGCTTTAAACTGGCAGGTAGGGAATCCAGAGACTCATACTTTTGATTGCGAGTGCAGTTTGTGCAGAGGAGGTCCTACAGTATCTATTCCGCATGTCCTTCTGATGCACGTTGGGTGTTCATGGCAGTATAGTTTAGTCTTCTTATGAATGTATTAAAATGGGTGGAGCTAGATGGTGGAGAAATTTAAATCTAAGTGTGAGGTTAGAGTAATTAATGAAATTATCAAAACTGAGAGGATTGTACTTCTTTAAAATATTGTGATGATGAATTCTTAGTGGTTTCCTGACCAGAACTTTGATAGGTTGGTTGTAGATGAATGTTAGTGGCTTAATGGTGGAAGCTGATGCCTGAGGCCCAGAGGTTTTGCGGTATGAAAGTTGAAGAAAAAAATCATGACATGCATAAATGTTAAAGCTGTACTAAATGGTTTGATGATTGACCCTGAAAGTCCTACCAGAATATGTGTTTGTCAAACTTTAACTGAGATTCCAAAACAATTCCAATACAAATCCGATACTTAAAATCCTGTACTGTCTCTGTCATCCTCACTTTAAACGTGTCTGTAATTATGTTATGGCTACATAAGAAAGAGACTAAAAATCTGCATTGACTCACTGGTAAACAATGTTTCCTCCAGGATCTTGATCAGGAGCCAGTGGTGAAGCAGCTTACTGTAGACCCTGTGGAAATCAAAGATGATCACTTCAGTCAGCCTTTAGATGGGAGTGATTCCAGCCGTGGAGCGATGAACTTTCCCATCCCAGAGGTGCGCTACCTCATCAAGGAGATCTCTGTCATCTGGCACCTGTATGGTGGGAAAGACTTTGGGACTGCAACTTTCACAGCCTCTCCTGCCAGAAGTCGAGGGTGAGCCATTAACTACCTAACGGCACACACTATTTTAAACGTCCTTAAAGGGATAGGTTGGATTATTGTAGGTGGAGTTTTATGAGGCGCTTATCCACAGTCAGTTTATTAGCAACAAAACATGCCGGTCGACGCGCCCCCAGTTTGGAGAAACAGAGAGGAGAATGAGCAAAGTAAGCAATGCACTGTGGTCAGTGGGTTTAGCAACAAAACATATTTCAGCCACCTAAAAAAGTCCACCTAAAGAAACAGTATCAGTTTAAGTGTACGCTATATTTCGAATATTTTTCTCTCTTTATTTTGGCATCAGAAAACCTTTTCAGATGGAAAATTATGTTATATCAGCCAAATGTTGCTCTCTCCAAACCAACCAGGGTTTTGCCTTGCAGAACACAGGAGTTGCTGTCTTCTGCTGCCTCAATCTGTTAGTTTGTTATGTAATTATGTGACTTTGGCGTCTTTAAAGCTAAGTTCAGATTCATCAAAGTCACACAATATTATAAACAAACTAATGGTGGATGGCACTGGTGGATGAGCAACTCTTTTGATGTGCATGATAAAATGACTATTTTACCAAGGGAGTCTGGTGGAGAGAGCGAGAGAGAGAGAGCGATACTTGGCTTATATAATGGCTGTTTTCTGTTGGAAAAGACAGCAAGGTAAGAGGGTAAAATATTCAAAATATAGCCTAAACTTGAACTGATACAGATTTTTTTAGGTGGCTAAAAAAGCTTAGCTTCCTACGATGGTACTCCCGCTTCTACAAATCGGGTTGTGTTGACCATCATCTACTCTTGCTAATACACTGCTGATAAGTATACATCATATACAACATAGCACCCCACGTCAAATAATCTACAGTGTCCCTTTTAAATGTTTATTTTTATTCTTTTCTCCACCTTGCAGGTCTACACCTCATAGCTCCCCCTCTCAGACTCCTGTCAGACAGGCCAAGGCTTCAGGACGGGCAGGAGGTGGGAGAGGAAGGAACCCTGACGTCCTGATGGAGATACAGCTCAGCAAGGCAAGCTTCCTCTTCGTCTGGAATGAATCTTTACTAGTCCCCTTATACAGTTTAGACAAATACATACCTTGCGTCATTTCTTCACCATTTACCTGCATTTTTAAAAATCTTTTCCCTAGGTGAGATTTCAGCACGAGGTGTACCCACAGGCCCAGGTGTCTTCTGGGCCAGCAATGGATCAGCCAGTCTCCCGGCAGGTGTTTGTTGTGCAGGACTTGGAGATTCGAGACAGACTGGCTACATCACAGATGAACAAGTTCCTCTATTTGTATTCTAGCAAGGAAATGCCCAGAAAAGCCCATTCTAACATGGTGAGGAACGCAACACACTCACATTAACCCCATCATGTCTTGGTTTTTGTGTAACTTCTTGTGTGCTTTTAATCTTAGTTGACAGTCAAGGCACTGCACATGTGCCCTGAGTCGGGCCAGGCTCCGCAGGAGTGCTGTTTGCGTGTCTCCCTGATGCCTCTTCGCCTCAATATCGACCAAGTAAAAGACACAAATAATGTTTCCAGTGTATCAAAGATACGTATCAGGATCTTCAGTGACAGATTTTTAAGTGGCGGCCTTGTTTTTTGTTTGTTTGAAGGATGCACTGTTCTTCTTGAAGGACTTCTTTACCAGTCTTGCTACTGAAGTTGAGTTTTTCTCACCACCTGCTCAAGAAGGTAAAATTCATTATTCACAAATGCCTTAAGGGTATAGTGTCTTTTTCTTTTTGGTTTTTTTTAGGTGTGGATGTATGAGGTGCTGGTGATAGTCAGTGTTTTATCTACAGTAGATGGTGATCACCACGCCTCCAGTTTGGAGAAGCAGCTGAAGCTAAGCAATGTACTGAAAATCAAAACTCACTATCAGTCTCTGCTAAATTCAGATCATTTTCATCGCCTTACTTTGCTGTCAGACAGCCTTTTCTGATGGGAAAATGCTGTTATATGAGCCAAATGATCTCTCCCAAGTCACCAGAGTCCTTTAGCAAAAACATTTTCATTGCAGAACATCAGAGGTGGTGGTCTTACGTTACCTCAGTCCGGTAGTTTGTTAGTCTTATTGTGTGACTTCAGTGTTTTCAAGGGTTGTTTCAGATTCACCCAAGTCACATAATAACACAAACAAACTAGCAGATCGAGGCAGTGGGAGACCAGCAACTCCTGTGTTCTGTAAAGTAAAATACTTTTTTCCTTAAGGAGTCTGGTTGGTTTGGAGAGAGAGATATTTGGCTCATATTCCAGCAGGTTCCTGGGGTTGTGCTGACAGCCATCCACTGTAGGTAATACACTACCGCATGCAACCCAAATTCCAAAGTACTGGAACTATCCCTTTAAACTCATAATTTTATATGACCCTCACTTTCAAATACCATCTCCTGATAATGTTTTGTTCCACAGCTGTCTGTGTTTCCACAAAAAAAGCAGCTGCCCCAGAGATCTCCTGCAGCTTCTCAAAGCACACCAGCAGCAGTCAGGACCCGGCCCCGATCATCTCAGTCCCCGCTCAGAAACGTTTGAGCCACAATGGCTTCTCCACATCTGGCAGGGAGGAAATGATTGACAGTGAAGCCTCTGCTTCTTCCTTCACAGACCAGCCCATCTTCTTTAGGTCAGTGTTAAATAACTAAATAATGCCCCCACCCACCCCCCACCCCCACTTCCGAAAAACTAATTAAATTGCCTGTGTTTGGTAATGTTTTATTCTATTATCAGGGAGTTTCGATTTACCTCTGAGGTTCCCATTCGCCTGGATTACCACGGGAAACACGTTTCAATGGAGCAGGTATGTGATCTGAGAGAGCTTTGCCTTAATTGCACTTTATTTGATTTGTGCTTTATGAATTATTTTACGACTGCTCTGTTTCTTCAGGGGACGTTTGCAGGGATCATTATTGGGTTGACACAGCTCAATTGTTCAGAGCTGAAACTGAGGCGCTTGTGCTATAGACAAGGGTATGTTTATCACATGAGACTGTGTTGTTTTTTAGCCAATAATAGAGCAAACTTCTTTTACACACCACAGCACATGTTGAAACTAATACTTGTCTGTATTTTAGATTATTAGGTGTGGATAAGTTGTTTTCCTATGCAATAAATGAGTGGCTGAATGACATAAAGAAGAACCAGCTTCCAGGACTTCTGGGTGGTGTGGGACCTATTCACTCTCTGGTACAACTAGGTGAGTGTAAAGCATGTTCTGAACCCTGTCACAGACTTTGTGGTGTTATCAGATGAATTTAAATTTCACAGTGTGTTTTAATGGTCACCATAAATGATAATGATAATAAATAAAATAAATAAAATAATATTGAGCTAGAGCTTCTACTGCTAAACTTTGTATTATTATTCACATTTTTCTGGTCAGTTAATGATCAGAGTTTATTATTATCATTATTTCTTCTTAGTGTTTCTCAATTTAATCCATAACTGAAATGTTTTTATTGCTAAAAGTGTAGACCCAGGTTTAATCGATGTTAGGGTTGGGTGATATGTTAAAATCTTCAGCCCAGCAACCAGTCATTCCCAACTTACTTGAGCAGGAGTTTCAGCTGAGAGATGTATGTAAGTGGTGAATTTGCTATGTGGGTTAAGTCTTATAAATAAATAACCCTCACCCACAAAGATCATCTTCACCCCCCAAAAAAACAACTGGCAATTCTCTCAGCCAATCACCAGTAGCTGATATGTTTGTCCAGCCGCCATTGAAGCTGTTTCAACTTTGAATTCATCTTTTCATTAATAAATTGCCGT